>JAUMHQ010000061.1:289199-315421 GCA_032361165.1 Enteromius paludinosus
CAGACGTGAGTTTTGAGCAGTGAAGGGTAGTGCTTGTTGTGTGTTGTGTCTCCGATCACGAATGCAGACATGCTGTTTGCAATTTAACAGCAATTTAATCACAATAAACAACGTTTTCTTCCTGAGGTACTTACACTTGAAATGAGCCCCGTCTTCAGTTTCCGCCATTTTTCGAATATGACGAGTCCTCTCCCGGAGCCTCATGGGATAGAAAAGTGTCCATGGTGTGCCTACTATAGAATTCAGCCGGAAGCAGTCGGTCATCCGGGTTCTTCTCGCCTACTGAATTTCGAATGCTATGAATTCGGACACACTACTCGCCTCACATGCTGTTTTTGCGTACTATGTAGGAAGTAAGCTATTCCGGAAGCAGCAATGATCTTTGTACGAATCGACCCGTTTCAGGAGGCGGGGCTTAGAGGAGAAACAATAATGTACAGGATGTGGATAATAATGTGTTTTTTAAACTTAAACCACATAAACATTACACCACCCATTACATTACACCAAATTCACAAAATAATGTTCTTTTTAGCAACATCATATGACCCTTTAAATTAAAGGGATGTTTGTAATGCCGTGATGATTATTTGTATTATTTGTGTGTTTGAGAACTTTCAAGACATTTTTCTACCCCACTGGAGACAGATAATAAAGCTTTTGAATTGAACTGAATTGAATAGATAACGTCCATATTAATACCATGGAGATATGAGAGGGTAAATAAATGCGCTAGAAAACTGCCTGCTTTCAAGAACCTACATTTAATAGGAACATTTGAACTTTGAAGCACAAAACATTAGATCAGAACCTCAGAGCGTAATTATTGTCTGATGAGCACGATATTATAAAAAAGTGCTATTTATGAGTTAGTTCAAAATAAAGTCTTAAGATGAAACTGTGATCAAGAGTCTAGCATAAATGTCAAAATGTAGGTGGATGTGGGGGTGCTTGTCCCACTAAAGTCAAGCTAAACCTACAGTATACATCTATATACACAACAGTTATTTTAAATTGCGTAATCATTTTTCATAATATTACTGTTTTCACAGTTGTTTTTAATCCAATAAAAGCAGACTTGGTGAGAAAAACAAAACAACAGAGAAGACAACTTCTGTCCTGATTAATAAATTGCTATACGATCTGTCAATATTTGTACTAAATGGAAACAGAATTATCAATTAAATATAAAAACAGTCCAATTCTTCCATTCACACTGACAGAGTTTTTAAAGAAGCAGCGGAGGACATGGAGAGGATGAGAGGGTGATGTTCAGAGCTCTTTATGCTGCACTTTACTGTTTATGAGCCATAAAATTCAAATGTTATCTGTTATCATAACCGCACTGACACAAACACAGCGGTCAGCAGTAAATGAATAAACTGTGATGCTGTGAAAAACGACACAAACACATGAGGGGTGATGTTCTGATCCGTCCGGTCTGATCACGTGTCACTAACTCAGCAGAATCACTTCAGGGGATCACATTAAAGCAGTCCAGAGCTGTATGCTCTTAAACACTCAAATATGTTTTAAAATTGCAAGAATATATGTTGTAAAACAAATAAATGTATTGTGGAATCTTTTCAAGCATTTCAAAATGTAGGCTACCTTGAAACAAGAAAATATATTTATCTAAATATATTTTGAAACATTTTAGCAAATATATATTTATATCTCTGTATATTGTCGGCATGTGGTCATTTGTGTGCTATAGATTAACAGTACAACTAATTCATAGTTCAATTACTAACACTAACCCTAACATATGTTATATAATGATTACTATTATATTGGAATATATTTTATATTGTTCAGATGTGCACTTCTGTTTTAAAGTGCGCCGAATGAGGCATGTGACTAACGTGCAGTTTAACGCTCAGACAGCGACTACAACTCCCAGAATGCCTTGCGCGCTCCACTTCCTGATCCGCACCGCAGAGTCTTCGCACACAAACATCACCAAATCACCGTGTGTCTTAATTATCTCTCATAATGAGAGGGACACACGTTATATTTGAGCTTGAGCATAAATGAAACCCGTTTCTGAGGTAAGACGCGCGCGACTTCATCATTCTTTCTCGTTGCTGATGTTCGCCAGCTGTCATGCTAATTCTACGCGGCTAACAACATCAGCCGTTTCCAATGAAAATTCATCAGACGTGTATTAGATGTGATGCGAGCGACACGGACAACTGAAACGGTCCAGAACTGTGGCTTTTAGATGTCTGTGATGGATTGTCACGAAATGCTCAGGTTAAAGCTGTCAGTGTGATGTTAGCATGGCTAGCCGAGGAGCTCGAGCTGTGACTGAATCCTCTGAGAGAAAATCGGAGAACTGTGTTTTGTTAAACTCACAGGTGGCTGAATATTAAAGACAAGTCTGCTGTTAGATCAGAAATGAATTATCAGTCATTTGAGACATTTAAAAGCTCATGACTGACCGCTGATCACGTGACTGACTGACACATCACAGTGTGACCAGACAAACTGGAACTGTCTGTCAGGACTTTCTGATCTCCGGTCATGATCTGGTTTTAGTGTTTCACATGAGAACATTGTATAGTGTTATCTATTGTATCACATCGGTGTTGTGTATGTTATCATATTCATGTAAGGAAATGAACTTTTGATCAGTTTATACTCGAGAATAAACAACAGGCATGTGTTTGAATGGTTTCAGAAGCAAATCATCAAACATGACTCAAGAGACGCTTATTTGATTTAATTTCTTGTCAATTCTGTTTGCACCCTGCCACTATTTTTGTTTGTTGTTGTGAGTGTATAGAGTTGTATTAATTTTACACATGGCTTTGAACGAGTTGTTCATTTTTCTATTATTCTATTTTAACATCAGCTGATATATGAGTAAATGTGACTTCCGCCAAATTATTTATGGATCTAACATGAATAAATGTGATGTGTGTTCAGAGACATGTGTTTTAAGACTAACAGATATCAGCGTACGTCCCCAGCTGATTAATTACGTTACATGAAGTGTCATGATTAAAATATGCAAACTGTGTATATTGGATGAATCCAGGGTCATAATCCTCCTTGATTTGATCAGTTAATGGTTTTTCCTAGAGGGGATTCTGGATTTCTCTTTTCGTCACTCCATGAATCAGAAAATGCAGTCAAACAGACTGAATACGAACACGCTTGCACACAAGTGTGTGTGTCGTAGAACTCGGTGTGAATTAAATGGAAGCAAAGCTTCGGAATAAAGAGGGAAATACATCTGCAAAGTTAGGGTTTCTGAATAAGCTGTGGTTTGGGGATATATCATTCAAGTAACTAGTTTTTCTTGTAAATAGCCTGAAATGGTGACATTAAATAAAAATATACTACTGCATTCTAGAAGCGTCCACGTGAAGCTTCAGCAGAACAGGTGTGTTTGTGCTGATTCTCTGTCTGTTTGCAGGGGTTCGTAACTCAAGTGTTCTGAGAAGCATGAACCTGCACCAGGTGCTCACAGGAGCTGCTAACCCCGGAGACAACTGCTTCTCTGTGGGCAGCGTCAACAACCAGCCCTTCACGGTAAACCTGGTCATCTATAACCGATCAGTTTTGTCCTGCTCACCTTGCTCCAGGTTATAGATGATATGTATAACTCGTGTGTGTGATGCTGATACTGTTTTGTCTGTGTGTCTGATGCTCGTGGGACAGGCCTATGCCTCTGGCTGTGACATTGTCATTCTGGGGAGTGATTTTGAAAGGATCCAGATCATCCCAGGAGCCAATCATGGGAACATCCAGGTGGGCTGCGTGGACTGTTCACTCCAGGGCGGACAGGTGAGACACACACAGCTATCCTTATGGGGTCTCTCCATAGGTGTAATGGTGTTTCTACTGTACAGACTGTATGTGCTATAGTCCTACACTGACCCTACACCTAAACCTACCCCTTACAGGAAACACAACACACTTTTACATTCTCAAAAACCTGCATTCTGTGTGATTTATAAGCTTGTTTGCCTGTGGAGAGCTCAGTTTAGGTCCCCGTGAGTCTCTGTGTAGTTAGGTTTAAGTCTCCAAGTATAGAAAAGCGGGGACACGCTCGCTGTGATGATGTCAGGTGTCAGTCACACATGCCTCACTCTCATTTCATTTCTGAACATCTCATTTCTTAACTTTTGAAAGGACTGGGCTTTAGTTATCATGTCTAGTGTGAGCTCAGACATCAGAGCAGCGCTGAAACGGCTATGGGCTCGATTCTCAGGCACTCATTTGGCTAAATTTGGAAAAATACAACAGAAGTAGTCCCGTGCACTTGTAAGTTTCTGTGAAAATGAAAGCAATAAATGTGTTTTACTACAACCATACGTTTTCAAGGTAACCAGAAAAGTAAACATAAGACCACATGAGTATTATTTGTTATTAGGGTGTGAAGCGTGTTCTTGGAGTCAGTCTTGCTCTGACTAATGACTATGAATACTGAACAGCCAATATATCTGTAACTCTTTTGAGCTTGTTTATAGATTATTATAGAAAACAGGTCAGTTTAGTAAAGTATGAAGATGGGGTATTGGATATCCTCTCTCTGTGCTGGTGTGTGGTCAGACTTACAGTAAACACTTTTAAACACAATTAATGCTTGTTGTGTTGGTCATCACTGATTTATCCCCGACACAGACACCACTGGTGTGCAGTAAGAGGTTCCTGGACGTCATTGACATGCCAGGCGTGTGCTGTTCTAAACGTCCTCCTCGCTTGAAGAGTTTGGAAATGCTCTCTCGTTTCCCTTAATTAAAACCATCCACCCATAGTGTGCTCACGTTACCAGCTCATTGTGCGGGAAAACACTCGAGCGTGGGAACCGTTCTGAAGTGGAGAAACACAACAGACAGCGCTTGAAGTGATCCGGGAAGTGTTTAGGATTCGACTAGCATCTGAACAGGATTATTACTGTGCTAACTCTCTAAATCTGCTCTGTTTTCAGATCGCAGCGTCATACGGAAACATTATTTGTGTGTTCGAGCCGGTGGAGGTCAGTCCTCAAGGAAAAGGACAAAAAGTGAGTTTCTTCTGGAATGAAGGCGCTCTCCTGAAGTGACCGTGGATAGGGTTGGGAATCGAAAACCAATTCCAATTCCACAATCAGATACTTGTGTAAAATGTCAATATGCACCTATCAATCCCTGTGTGCGCGTCTTGATGGATAAAAATGTGTTTGTCTTTGAATCGTTTATTCAAGAGATTCATTCAGATGCACAGATGTACATTTATTTAACCAGAAAACTCTCACTGAGATTAAAAGTCTCTTTCACAGACGATTTCTTGCCAAAATAGCCAGCATTACAATCCGTTTCATCATGAGCTTACACATACTTAATATCTTAAATCTTTCTACTTAGTCAATGCGTTTTGACACTGTTCAGATGTTTAGAACGCGTGTGAATGGTTTGTGTGTGTCTGTGGTCAGCAGAAGCTGAACTATCACTGGCAGAAGAGCGGTCAGTTCGTCCTGCAGTCGGTCGCTCATATCCTGACGTGGCACCCCTCAGGTACGTGAGGTCAGTGTGTGTTTGTGCTGTGTGAGACGGGCCGCTGACCGCTCTCTCTCTGTCTCTGACCGCAGGCTCCTGTCTCCTGACCGGCTCCGGCTGTCTGCAGCTCTGGTGTGACGGTCAGTCCAGTGCAGCGTCCGAACCTGCTCCTCAGAGCTCCTGGAGATGTGTGTGGCAATGCAAGTCAGTGTTCATCATCACACGTCAGACAGCTACACTGATTTTTACCACCATGTTTGATTACAGATTTGTATCAGATCAGATCCAGAAAAGTAAACGCGTTTCATGAGGCCTTGTGAGTATTATTTGTCATTAGTTTGTGTTCTCAGTAAGATCTGTCTGGTTGTTTCAGGTCCGCCGCTTCCACTCACTTCATCAAGTTTTCCCCGGATGGAGAGTTTTTCGCCACGGCAGGACAGGTTAGTGTTTACTTACATCACATTATTCCAAATCATTCTACTACTTTGTGTAGAAATAGGATGAAATTGGAGGCTAAAAACCACACACATGCAAATATATTTATAATAAATGTATATTTTTATATAGTAAGTGTTTATGTAAAAATATGAATTATATAAATATTTATATTTTATATATTTAAACAAGTTAACAACATAATAGTTTTTTATCAAATATTAAATTTAAAAAAATATACATTTAGATTTATTTTTTGTTTGTACAAATAATATTTGTAAATAATTAATAAAATGTATAGAATTGTAATTGTTATTAATAGTATTTTGAATTGTGTTACTCACCATTAATATGTATTTCAAGTTCAAATTTATTTATAAAGTACATTTGAAAACAATAAGTGCTGTTTAATCAAGAAGAAATGCAGTAAATCCAGAATGAAATGAAATTAGCATGAGGTGTTTTCATGTAGACATGCCTATAAAATCCCTTTAGATCTCAAACAACTTCAAGGTTATGGAGAAAAAAGTGTCTTTGGTGCTGATTTAAAGATGATGAATAAATCAGCAAATCTATTGAGTTTCCCGCTCAGCTGAGGAGGGTTTCTGAGGGCTGTGTTGTTTCAGGACGACTGTCTGGTGAAGGTGTGGTACAGCAGCAGTAAATGGCAGGCGGACGTCACCAAACTCTTCACGCCCCTCGACCTGCGCTCCGGAGCTCAGATCAGCTTCTCCTTCATCTACCTGGCTCATCCTCGCTCCGTCACCGGCTTCTCCTGGAGGAAGACCAGCAAATACATGCCCAGGTGAGCCGAGCTGACCTCGTGGTATTTACCAGATGCCACACCGGTCATACGAGACCGGCTCTGAAGCTGAAGAAACTCTGTCAAACATATATGTGATGTGATTTAGGAAAAGAGCTCAACACCGTTTTCATATTTACACAATGTGTCGCTTTCATTCAGTTCAATCGATGACAGCGTGAAATAAAACTACAAAACTATGAGTTACAGTTCTCTCCGTGTCTGGTAATGAAGAGCAGAACTGGAGAGAGCTGTGATGTTTTGTGATCAGACATACACTTCATCTTAGTTTGTTATCAGAACCTATAATGGGTAAAAAATGTCACTTTATTGGACTCCCACTTTTATTTATTTAGATTTATTTAGTATAATTTTATAAAACGTCTCGTGTCATGTTTGTTTGTGCGCAGTATGTTATGAATTGTCATTGCTGTGAGAACCGTGTAAGGTGCTGAGAACACACTTCTGCTGTTTCAGAGGCGGTGTGTGTAACGTGCTGCTGACCTGCTGCAAGGACAGTGTGTGTCGCCTGTGGGCCGAAACGCTTCTGCCCAGCGACTGTCTGCTGTCTGGACTCACTAGACACACTCACAGCAGCAATGACGTGATGAAGAAGAGCTCGAGCGAGAGCCGAGCACAGAGCCAGACCCCGCTGGAGGTGAGAACAGAGCTGTCAAAGCCCTATTAGAGCTTCTCCAGTTCAAATAAAATCCACCTTTGAGAGCAGAAACGTTTTAGATGTGTGTGATGTGATGAGGATAGTTGTTTAATGTTTCTTTAATAGCCTCTAATAGTTTGTTTAAAATATTTAGGAAAAACAGGATGCATATTTTGTGCTTTATGGCTGTTTTGTTTTTCTTCCCTCTGCATCACATCTTTTTAAATAGAAAAAATATTATATATAAATACTATAGAAAAATATGTATTTGTATTGAACTCGTAGTGTTAGTGTTTTTGTCTTTGTTTCTAGTATAAAACAAATTCTTGAATCCAGATGAATTTACTGTGTGTATATGTATTATATGACATCATTATATATATCTTTTTTACAGATAGTCATGTTATAAACACATTAGCAATATTTAGCTTGATGCACTTTCTTGTGGCTTTCTTGTTGAATTTGAATATTGATAATATTTCAGTTCAGTTGTAATTTAATCGAGTCTGGTGTTGGCTAATGTAAGTCTTCTCTGTTTCCAGCTGAAGCTGAAGCCGTGGTGGAGAGAGGAGGTGCGCTGTTTATCTCAGCTCTCCTACAGCGGTCCTCTTCCTCAGCAGCAGAACAAACACAACACGCACCGCACAAACATGTTACACGCCAACGCTCTGTGCCACTTCCACATCGCCGCCAGCATCAACCCAGCCACAGGTAACACACACACACACACACACTCAGCTGAGCTCGGTTATCTTTGTGGAAACACAGGAGTGCATGGTTTACTAACCTGGGGTTCGTAAAACAAACCAAAATAAACCTCTTGAAAAAGGAGTGTATTATATTTGTGCATATGCATGTCATGTGACCATGACGTTAACTGATATCAGAGAACCGTGAATGTGATAAGTAATAAAAAAAACCAAAAAAAAAAAACCTTTAAAGCCATGCTAAAGAGAGCAGTTTATTTATTTTCCGCTTTTGTTTCTGCATTATTGTAAGATTAGTCATTTTAACATTCTGTCAAGGTTCAGAAGAGCCTTTTATACACTCAAACGCTGATTTTGACTTTTCGACCCTCTATAAGGGCACTTTGTGAGACAAACGGGATAAAGCTGACCAGATGTTCTCCTGCTGTCTCTCTGAGATCTCCTCTCTCTGTAGCTCCTGCAGTCAAACACATACAGGAAGCAGTGACCTTCATCTGGAGACAGTGAATGTAATGTAATGGTGATGTTTGTGTGCAGACATCCCTCTGCTGCCCTCCATCTCGTCCATGAACGGCTCTGATGAGGAGGAACCAGGCGGTCCGTTCACCGTTCACTGGCTCAATAACAAAGAGCTGCACCTGACTCTGAGCATGGAGGTGTTTCTCCAGCAGCTGAGGAGCAGCTCCGAGCAGAACGGGCCCACCGAGCACTACGGTACCATCTGCAGCATCTCATCCATGTATTAGTATTATCAATGTATTAAACGGCGACAGTAGGGTGAGCATTCAGAGCATGATCAGAACCAAGATGAAGCGTTTAACAAAAGACACATTACATTTACGTGACTTTTAGTCAATAGGCAGATGCTTTTATCCCTAGAGCGACTTACAATTGAGAACAACGGAGGCAAACAAAATCAGCAAAACAGCAATGATACGCTAGTCTCTGCCCACACGGTACACATAGCAAGGTCTTTTAAATTTATATAATACATTTACAAAACAGATAGAACAGAAAAATTGTTCTGCAGAGTTTGTCTGTTTAAAATCCAGATTCATGTTAGAGATCAGAGCAATTTGGACCAAACATCATACTTTCGGTCTTGCTCTCATTAAAATGTAAAAAATTCAGGGCCATCCTATCTTTAATATCTCTGAGGTAATCAAAAAGAAGTTGCAAAGACCTGGCATGTTCCTGTTTCAGTGGGAGATAAATGTGTGTGTCATCTGCATAACAACTAAATATATTTCCTGAGAATAGACTCTAATGAGAGCATATACAGGGAAAACAGCATAGGGCCAAGGATAGAGCCTTGAGGGACTCCGAACAGAAGAGGTACCCTTAATGAAGATGACATGTTCAGACTGTGACTTGAATGCTACGAATCACCAAGGAGCACAGTTTCAGCTAGAAATCTTCCCCATCTATGTTTCTTTGGTTTTCTCCAGCACTAGGTGTGTGTGAGTCTGATATCTGTGTGTCCTGAGCAGATGCTGATGAAGAGAGCAGCGGTGCTGATGCTGCGTCTCTCCCGACGCCGGCGGTCGATCATCAGGTGGATGTGCTGCTGGGAGACTGGAACAGAGCCGCAGACATGCTGTTCAGCATCCACCCGATGGACGGATCTCTGCTGGTGTGGCACGTCGACTGGCTGGACGAGTACCAGCCCGGCATGTTCCGACAGGCGCAGGTACACGCATCCTTCCTCAGATTTACCTAGAATGTGACCTGTGCTGGAAACGGGAGTCAGAGTGAATTCTTGTTATTTTTACCTTCTCCATTAAAATACCTTCGAAATTGACTAAACTCAGACAAAAAGGAGTGTGCTGGAGCCGTTTGAAGGTGATGGAGTTGATTTTGAGAAAATTGAGTTTAGGGTTCCAGAGAAAAATCATATGGTAACGTTACAATTACTATATTATTAATCACAATACAGCTATTTTTATTTTCTATTTGTTATTAAAAACAGTAGTTTAAGGATTTCAAGTGATTCTGTCTTTTCTTTAAACGTTTGATTAACAGAAAGATTCAGAACTACAGACTAAATATAACGTCACACATCAGATTTTCCTCAACCATTAACTAAACGTTCATGTAACACATAACAGATATTGTATGTTTGAACACACAAATAAAAGAAATAAATGAAAATCTCAGAGTTATTCCGTGTGTATTCACACTCATTCTGCCAGCACAGCTCACATACAGTCTGTTAAATGACTCCGTGTAAGTGCTGTGGAAGGTGACTTTTTTTGACAGAATGGTGTAATTTTCATTTTGGGGTGAACTAACCTGTACAGGCACGTTAATATGATTGAAACGGGTTATTAGCCAACTAATTCTCCAAATAAATGGTCAGAACAGTCTGCTTATCTTAGATCTCTGTCCCCAGGTGTCCTTCGTGTCCAGGATTCCCGTGGCCTTCCCCACCGGCGACGCTAACTCTCTCAGCCGGAGCGTGGTCATGTACGCCTGCAACAGAAACGTGGACCTGGCCATCCAGCACGTCCGTCAGCGCCCGGCGGGCCTGCAGCACTCGTCCTCATCCGCTCTGATCGGACAGAGCCAGAGCAAGCCCTCATCAAGCAGCCTGCGGCTCAGCATCTTCACCCCCAGCGTCCTGATGATCTCCAAACACGCCGACGGCTCGCTCAACCAGTGGGCGGTCAGCTTCGCAGAGGACTCGGCCTTCTCCACGGTGCTCAGTGTCTCTCACAAGTCCCGGTACTGCGGTCACCGCTTCCACCTGAACGAGCTTGCCTGCCACTCTCTGCTGCCGCTGCTGCTGACCACCTCTCACCACAACGCCCTGCGGACGCCCGCCGCTGCCCTGATCACCCCGGGCCGCGGGAGCCGAGTCCGGCAGGACCCCAGCGCCGTCTACAGTGAGCTGATCCTGTGGCGGGTGGATCCGGTAGGACCGCTCTCTTTCTCGGGCGGCGTGTCGGAGCTGGCCAGGATCAACTCTTTGCATGCCTCTGCCTTCTCTAACGTAGCCTGGCTCCCCACGCTCATCCCCAGCAACTGCCTCGGTGAGGGCCGCTTCCTTTTATCAAAATCAAAGCAAACCTCAGAGAGTTTAGATCAGTTCAGTCTGAGAGTCTTACGATAAAAACAGAACGCAGAGTACAGTACAGGAGAAAGCACTCTGTCTGCAGATTATTTGTGATATTTTCAGAGATTTTTAATGAGCGAGCGGCAAACATTTACAGGAAAGCATCCCTGTCTCTGCTGCATGGAATATTCATAAATGTGTATTCAGCTCATGAATATTTAATATGCGTCTTTAAAAGTTTAACTGGGGAGGCTTCTCGAGTCACGCCCGTGTTCTTCAGCTTGCAGCTGATTGGACGATACTGTTGGTCTATTCATATTTCATTTCCTTTCCAAAGGTGTGTATGGAAACTCACCCAGTGCCTGCTTCATCGCCAGCGACGGACACTCACTGAGGCTCTATCAGGCCATCATCGAGGCCAAAAAACTGCTGAGTGAACTCTCTAACCCGGACATCTCCGTAAGAACGAGCCTGGCTGTTTTATCAGTACATCAGATACTAGAGTCCTGCTTATCTGTAGTGTGTTTTTCCTCCAGAAATATGTTGGAGAGGTGTTTAACATCATCAGCCAGCAGTCGACAGCCAGACCAGGCTGCATCATTGAGCTTGATGCCATCACAGACTTTGTACGTATAAAAATCACGATTGATTGCATCCAAAATAGATGTTTTTGTTTCATACTGTGTACTGTGACTTATTATGTGTGTATATATAAACACACACACACACACACACACATGCAGCATATATTTTGAACATGTTTACATGTGTATATATTTAATTTAGTTTTAGTATGTTTTTATAAGACATTTAAATATATGTAATATATAAACATATTTTTCCTCAATATATACATGCGTGTGTGTGTTTATATGTGCATATTAAATATACACACACATTATGTAAAGACATTTTTTGGATGTGATTTATTGTTTGACAGCGCTATCATTTATATAACAACAGTAAAATGACAATTATAATACTTTTTTCTTTTTTTTGTTAAACCATAGAGCTTTTATTTTGCTGGAAAACTGCAGGAAAACGATATTTTTAAATGCTTCTCTTTTGTTGAGCCCAGATTTATAAACAATTCTCATCACAAACTTGCGGAGTCGTGCATGTTGCATTTTCAAATCCGTTCTTAGGCATTATCAGAAAGGATAAAAAAAGTTATGGGTAAAGTAGAGAGCCTCTTGTTGTTTCCCAGAGTGCTCAGCGCTCCGCCTGTCTCTGTTTGTTCAGCAGGGGAAAGAGGCGCAGCTTCTGCACGTGTTCGAGGAGGACCTGATCTTGGGGAGCGAGAAAGTGGATGACTGCCTGCAGGATTCTGGTAAGAGGTCGTTCTCTGTTGATGCTGCGGTGTGTGTTGTGTTTCTGTGCTCTGTGATGAACTCGTGTCTTTCGTTCAGTTCCCAGCCGGACTCTCTTCTTCGCTCGCTTCTTCCTGGTGGTGCTGGAGCTCACTCAGAGCGGAAGGTCACTCCTGCACATGTGGCATCTACAGCTGGACGCCGTTCCAGTCATTATGGGTTTGTGATGGATCTCATACTGTATAATGTGACACACAGTTGATTGGAGTTAGACAGGAGTCAAGTTTCAGCAGTCGAAGCCTAAATAACAGCATGAGCACTGCTTTAAGATTGCGTTCGACCAATATATCAGCCAGGAGTTTTCTCTGTTTGGCCGGTATGTCTGATTTACTTTGACGCAACCTGAGTGCACTGTTAGTTACATGGTTGTTATTCTTTTTTTTTATGAAGTTGAAATTCTATCGTTATTTGTTTATATATTAGTATGCCAGATAAAATTACTGCTATTTGTATGCATGTGTTTTTGTTATCTTTAAAGTAAATAATGTTAGACATCATATTTATTGGCCGTCCACACATCCACTAATTATGGTCAACATGTAGAGCAAAAAATTGCATATTTATTGAAGATATTTGACTCTTTCTTTCAGAGCAAACTCAAACTCCAGACAGAGAGCACGTGTCTCCATCGCTCGTGAATGGCTCACAGTTTAACTTTGAGACGGCCGGCTCTCCACAAACACCCAGACCCAAACTGCAGACATCTAACCTCCAGAGCGCCTGCCGCCTCGCTCTGACCAACACAAAAGTCTTCAGCCAGGAGCTGGGTCTGCCGTCGGGCGTTGAAGTCCTACGAGTATCACCTGCTGCAGGTGACCAAAACACCTCTGTGTGCCTTTGATGATGAGATCCTTCACTAATGCGTTATTATAGTCAATATGACGTGTATTGCTCCACTTTTTTTAAAAACATTAAGAACACAATATAATACACTTTTTTTTTAAAACTAGGTATTTAAGCCTGTATCACCCCTCCCTAATGAACATTAACATTTGCGTGGCAGGTCATCTGAGCGCCTCGTCTCTGCAGCCGGCCGGACGCTCTCCGTATCTGCTGGCCACGTCTTGCTCTGACGGATCCATCCGGTTTTGGCGATGCAGTGCGGTGTCTGACCCAGACGTCTCTGCTGGCCCGTCATACGTCTGGGAGGAGTGGCCTCTGCTGGTGGAGGAGGGCCTGGCCAGCAGCAGCGCTCTGAGCGTGTCCGGTCAGCTCATGGGTCTCAGCTGCTGTCACACCAGCAGGGTCGCCGTCGCTCACCGGAGCCCTGAACCCGTTGTGAACATCAGCGTCTTCCAGTGCGACTCCACCGGAGGCTCCCAGTGGCTTCTGGAGCAGACTCTGAAGATCTGCCACGCAGGTGATAAAAGCCTGACTAACGGCAGTTCAGTGAAGAGGCAGGTCCACTTAGACTGGGTCTCCAGAGAAGACGGCTCTCACATACTAACTGTAGGTCTAGGATCCAAACTTTACATGTACGGGATGCTTTCTGGAAAGCCTCCAGATCTGGGCCTCTCTGATTGCGGTAAGGAGCAGAACGGCTCTAGATTGGTGCTCCTCCGAGCAGTGGACCTGGTGTCCTCGGTCGAAGGTTCTCCACCCGTTCCCGTCTCTCTATCCTGGGTGCGAGATGGCATCTTAGTAGTCGGGATGGATTGTGAAATGCACGTGTACTCTCAGTGGCAGCCGCCGGCTCCGGTCAAACCATCGCCTCGCGATAGCGTGACGTCGCTTAAACAGGAGGGACTCAGTCCAAATCCATCTAAGAAAACCCTCACCAGATCCATGACTAGCTTGGCTCAGAAACTCAGTGGAAAGAGAACAGCGTACGACCTCCCGGCCGAGATGGAGGATTCTGGGTTGTTTGAGGCAGCCTATCAGCTGTTTCCTACACTGCCCCAGTATCACCCGGTGCAGCTGCTGGAGCTCATGGACCTTGGGAAGGTGCGGCGGGCTAAAGCCATCCTGTCCCATCTGGTGAAGTGCATTGCTGGGGAGATTGTGTCCATGAAGGACACTTCGATTAACCAGGAGCGGCGTCTGCGCTCGCTCACCATCAGCGCCAGCGGAAGCACTGCCCGAGATCCCAAGATGTTCAGCAAAGCTGAGAGCGCCGACTACACCGAGATCGACTCCATCCCGCCGCTGCCTCTGTATGCGCTGCTAGCCGCAGATGAGGAGACGGCTCCGAGTGCCAAAGAACGGTCGGAGAGTGTGAGCACTGAGGGCAAGAACTCTGCGTACGAGCAGCTCTTCCAGAGCCCTGGAGTCAGTGCTGATGACATGGACCCTTTTGATGGAGATGAGGAGGAGGCAAGCGCTAAAGTCATCGATCTGTCAAAGTACAGCCCTACGTTTTTTGGCTCCGAGCACGCACAGGTGCTATCGGGACACCTGCTTCACTCCAGCCTGCCGGGCCTGACACGGATGGAGCAGATGTCTCTGATGGCTTTGGCAGACACCATCGCTTCCACCAGCACCGACATTGGAGAAAGCCAAGGGAAAGGACAAGGTCTGTATCTTTCACTGGTTTAATTGACATCATTTGTGTCATGATCGGATGGTTGTCAAAAGAGCGCTAAAGTGTCAAGAGGAAATATCAGTTTACATTTACAAATATTCATTTTGCCATTAATTGTAATAAACCAGCGAGATTTGTGTCTGATCTGATCATCACCAGTCTGTCTGAAGAAACAGAACAAACTGAGACGGACTCAGTCCAGAAGAACTGTGTCTCCGAGACGCTTCGAGAAAGACACCTCCAAAGAAACTCTGCTCAAGAGCATCGAGAACAAAAGCTGCGTTAAACACGAAGATACTCACAACAAATCTTGATTTCATGTAGTTAATATAGATATTTGATACATTTTTGACAGCATCTTCATTTTACAGCTTAAAGTGCCTAAAACCTTTTAACATTTCTGGAGCTCTGCAGGTGTCTTTCTTGAAGCGTCTCAGAGACACCGTTCTTCTGGATTGAGTCTGTCTCAGTTGGTTCTGTTTCTTCATGTCATTCCACACAGACTCTCAGAAATCTCACTGGAAATGTAAACTTTTCATTAGTTTACTATTCCTAAAGAGAGCCATTCACTTCATGTCTGAAGGAAGCAGCCATTTGAACAAATTAAATGAATGAATGACTCAATGACTTATTCATTTAACTGGCAGTTTTATTTTATTATTTAGAGTGAATATAAAAAAAAAAAAAAAGAAAGAATTAAAGGGTTAGTTCACCAAAAAAATAACGATTATAAACACAACTGTTTTTCCAAAGCTCTTTTTGTAATATCTATTACACAATAATGGCATTAAATTATCTTTTGTGGGTGAAATCTGTCGCATTTGATTAGATTAATTAATCTTTGTATAGTGAATTAGATTGTAAAAATGACATAAATGTAAAAATAATGGATTTACAGCCCTAGTGATGATGTGATGAATGTTGACTCAGGTGGAGAGACTCTGGATGAATGTGGGCTGAAGTTCCTGCTGGCCGTTCGTCTGCACACCTTCCTGCTGACGTCTCTGCCCCCAGCTCATCGTGCTCCGCTCCTCTGCCAAGGTACAGCAAGCTTTCTGCATATTTCTGTAACTCAAACAGTTGAGATTGACGCCAAGGTCATGGGTTTGGTTCCCCGTGCGTGCACTGGATAAATGTGTGCCTTGAGTGCAATGCCTTGCGTAGACGTAACTGTAAATGTCAGCTGTGTACTTGGAGCGCAGTAACTGTTAGGGTTTTTTTTCATGAAAAAAAAACGAACCGTTCAGTTCGCTTGTCTCGGTTCGGTGCATGCATGCGTCGCACTGTTTGACGGTTCATGACATGTTCAATGTAGCCTCGTGCCCCGTATGTGCCGGCATCGCGATCCTCCGCCCCGCCGCAGCAGCAGCAACCAGCTCGCAAAAGACACACTTAATCTATGGCGGCAAATCTATGCCTTTAATAAGCGAGCGCAGCACTGGTGCTGACGAGCGCGGGAAATCATTTTTGCGAGAGGAAAACAGATGTACATGCGAAGAAACGGGGCCCGCGAGCTCATTTCAAATCCTCAAGCACTCGCACACGGTCATTCATCATAACACTGCTGTGGTCTACAGGACTGTCCACCTGCCACTACGCCTGGGCGTTCCACTCCGAGGCTGAAGAGGAGCTGCTCAACATGCTTCCGGCGCTGCAGAAAGGAGAGCCCTCGTGGCCCGAGCTCAGAGCCATGGGCGTGGGCTGGTGGCTCCGGAGCACCAACAAACTTCGCAGATGCATTGAGAAGGTTTGACCAAACGGAGCCCTTTTTCTGTGCATATTAGATGATGACAAATAGATTTTGCCACACTTCAAAAGTGTGTATATAATGGTAAATCTACTTTTATACAGATCCTCTCAGAGTGTAGCTGCTCATTATTTAATTATGCATCAGATTCATGTCTTATTCAGCGTGACTGAACAAAACTTGCACTTTAATCATGCATTTTCAGTCTTATTTTTTAAACATGGGCTTTATAAAAACGCAAACAAGTGTAATGATCCGTGATGATCTATCTCATACCAGGTAGCAAAAGCTGCTTATCAGAGGAACAGCGACCCGTTAGACGCAGCCTTGTTTTATCTGGCCATGAAGAAGAAAGCTGTGGTCTGGGGACTGTACAGGTAACTATACACACACACACACACACCTGTCAGCGAGGCTTCAGTCCACTGAGAGCTCCTGTGTGTTGAAGGTCCCACCATAACGTGAAGATGACGGCGTTCTTTAGCAATAACTTCAGTGAGGACCGCTGGAGGAAGGCAGCGCTGAAGAACGCGTTCTCTCTGCTTGGAAAGCAGCGTTTCCAACATTCTGCCGCTTTCTTTCTGCTGGCTGGATCCCTCAAAGATGCGGTTGAGGTACGTTTGCATCCGCTCAGTCTCTATCAGACCTGTTTATATTCTTCTGAACCCTTCCTCTGTCGGGGTCTGCTGAAACGAGATGGTTGTGACTTGTGTGACGATATTCTCATGATCAGGTGTGTATAGAGAAGATGCAGGACCTTCAGCTGGCTCTGGTGGTCTGTCGGCTGTACGAGTCTGAGTTCGAGATGTCCTGCAGCTATAAGAGAATCCTCCAGAGGCACGTGTTGGGTCAGGACCACCAGATCGCGGCCCATCAGGACCCTTTCTTACGTAGCATGGCTTACTGGGTGTTAGATGATTACAGCAGGGCTTTGGACACGCTGCTCGAGCCCAACACAGACTCGTCTCATGAAGGTGAGAGATGAGACTGACTGCTTTCTGCCTTTCCTGATTTACTATGCATAAACCTCTGCAGCCAGCTGGATATTTATCCTATACATGCTTCATTTTCCTTTGTGTTATCAGTCTCTGTGAGGGCGTTTTTTCAACATTGTGCAGTAAAGCACTGTTCTGTTGCAGTACTCTCTAATGATGATAGCCTTCTATTAAGATCATTTTCTTACCCTGTTGGCAGATATTTTGACAACACATTTTTAATATCTTAAATCTTCTTGTCAAAGTACTGCATCTTGATTCAAGAATGTGTATATATACTATAAAACAAGACTGGAACCGTAAGGGAGTGATTTATTTGCTGTGTTGACTTGATGTCTTTCAGGAGCCGGTTCATCTCCTCGTAGTCCTGATGTTTTTAACTTCTACACCTACCTCCGCACACACCCGCTGCTGCTGCGCCGTCACTTCGGCTCCTCAGAGAGAGCTAAAGTGGGTCTGACCGCTGAAGGCCGTGCCGTCGACTCCATCAGCCTCACCGAGAGGAGGCTCTTCTTCACCGCCGCGTACGCACACTTACAGGCCGGCTGCCCCATGCTGGCTTTAGAGGTGATCTCCAAAATGCCCCGGGTGGTGAAGCGCTCGAAGCCCTGCGAGAGTTCGCCAGCATCTCTGAGTGAGCACGAAGACCAGGCCTCGGCTCTGGACTGGTCTCAGCCGGTTCTCAATGGCCTGGAGTCGGTGTCCTCGCTCTCGTCTCCCCGGGAGGACAGCCAGTCGGACTCTGTACTCAGTTTCGACTGGAGTCGGCCCTCCGTCACACTTCAGGACGAGCCTCTTGAGCTCAAGTGGGACAGTGATAAAGACGAGTCGGATGAGGAAGAGTCGGGCCTGGCGATGAAGACCATCCGTTCAGAGAAAGACAAGGGCACTCCGGAAGCCGCCTCCACCCCCAGGGATCAGGGTAAGGCTGAAAAACTATTATTATTATCCATATTCTAAAAAAAACGGCATCATGTGTGCCAGAGAAATACTACAAACGTGGCGTGGAGTGTAATTAGAGAATCAGAACTAGGACTGAGTGTCGTTAATATACTATTCATTTCAAATTTGGTGAATATACTAATTTTATTTTGACAGCTCCAGATCTCGGCGCAGAAGACTTGACCGGGTTGAGTGAGGACATGCTGGCGGCGCAGCTAAAGTTCAGCTCCTGTCTGAAGATCCTGACCACGGAGCTGCGGACGCTGTCCACGGGGTACGAGCTGGATGGAGGGAAGCTCAGGCATCAGCTGTGTCACTGGCTGGAGCGAGCCGTGGCAGCACTGCAGAGCTGCTGCGGATACAACCCCTTCCTCCAGCAGCTGCCCGAGGGCATCTCAGCCGACCTGAGCCAGCCGGACGATCTGGAGGAGCAGGGCTCGACCCAGCAGACACAAGAGCTCCAGCAGCGGCGCAGGCTTTGGCTGAAGAGGAACCAGCCGCTGCTGCGCATCTTCCTGAGCTACTGCAGCCTGCACGGCTCTCACGGAGGAGGACTGGCCTCGGTCCGCATGGAGCTCATTCTGCTGCTGCAGGAGTCCCAGCAGGTAACCTTCATCTGTCCTAAACATTCTTCAATCAACATGCATTTACTTGACAAGAGATTAGGTCTTGTTTCCAAAAAAAACAAAAACGATTTTGTCAGTTTTTGCTTAAAACAACAAGTGACTTGTCCACACGTCCTAAAACGACTCGTTTAAACACGCCTCCACTTTTCTGCGTCACAGAGTGGGTTTATTTTCAAACACCACCCAAATGTTTCCACAAAGAAAGAAGGCGGAGCTATTATTAGAGGTTAGTTGCGCCGCATCATACCACTATCGCGAGGACATCGCCATGTTCTCGCGAGAGCAGTCGCGTGGTGCCTCGAGATCTCGTCACGTCCCTGTTATGAATGATTCATTTAGGTTCAAGTGTGTGTAAGTATTTGGAAGCAAGCAGAGTACGGCTGTTTCAGCGCCATCTGCTGTCCAGAACTGAGCTCAGAGTTTATTCCGTCGAGGAATTTCTAGATTCACTTTTCCCAGCACTGATATTTACACTAGAAAACACGTTAAGAGCCGTCTTTATTCATGTGTGTTGAGAGTATTTGCAGACTGATGTTGTTTCTTGTTCTGAAGTGCAGCGGTAGCTCATAATTAGATCATGGGTGTGTTTTTCTCGTCAGGACGGCGGTCTGCAGGTCTCCGCTCCCGCTCCGCAGCACCTGTCTGTTCCTCTTTTCCTGGCTTGGACCGCCAGCTCCAAAACGGTGGTAGCCAATCCCATAGTGCACCTGACCAACCTCACGCATGACATACTGCACACCATCATCGCTCTGGACGCACCCCCGCACCCGGATATCACGAACAACGAGGTGAAGCGTGCTCAGAACCAGCTGTCCTTACTGTCCTGATCGTCCTCTAACGAGTCTTCTTCTCTCTCAGATCTATGTGATGCACACGCTAGCAGCTTCCCTCTCCGCCTGCATCTATCAGAGTCTCTGTGATGGACACAGTTACAGGTGAGTGTCTTTCGGCCTCACGGTGACCCCGTGACCTTCGCCCTCGGCACTGATGTTATGGATCGTTCCTCTTTATTTGAAACTTTTTGTGACTGGTGCTGGCAAAATGAGTCACAATGTTCTCTGGAGCACAGCAGCAGTCGTCAGCAGCTCAGGGATATCTTTAGAAATACACAACACACCGTATGGGTCAGAATTATACATATATACATATATTTTGATAATTTCCTACAGAAAATACATCAAAACTCCATTTCTGATTATTAATATGCATTGCTAAGAACTTCATCTGAACAACTTTAAAGCTGGTTTTCTCTGTATTCAGACAAATATTTTTCCGTCATAATCTCCGGCACGGCTCACATTTGCTTATCTTGTAATCGCTGATAATGAGCAAATGACCCGAGAATGTGCCGCTCATGTGACGTGTGGCATTTTCAGATGAATGTGGCCTTTGTTTGGATCCGTTAGCACTTTTATTCCCCGTCACTGCAGATTAGATGTGTTTATCAGCGCTCTTACTCGGTGTCTGAAGCCCAAGCATGCTGGAGCAGAAATCTAGACGCTTTAGTTAGTTTGTGATTCCGTCTTCCTTTGCTCACCCTCATGTCATCTCAAACCCGTCTAGCTTTCTTCATGAATGCTCCAGACCAGAGAGAGCGAATGAGATTGAAGAGATGCGGGTTTGTGATGATGTGAGGCTCATCATGAAATGAAAATCCATTTTCTAACAGCCTGATATTGATCCTACTACGAACTATCTGTGTTCTCTTTGGTTTTTTTCCAAATGTTCCGAGCTCGTAAAGTATAATCTAAATGTCATAACTGGATCTTCTCTCTGGTGAAGCAGGATTTCTTCTGTCATTCATTCGGCTTAAGCTCCACCCCTCCATTCTAACGCTCGGCTCCGCCTCCACTATCGATATTCTAGTTATGGATGAAATCATTCGATTTTGTTCAAAAGCATGGGTTTCGAATCCAAATGACTGGCCTGATTGTGATATGTGTGTTTTTCCTCAGTCATGTGAATCCGTTCACGGGCATCACGTACCAGAGCGTTCTTCTTACCCATCAGCCCCCGGTGAGGAGCGTCAGCATGGAGGAGGCCGTCCTGCCCAACACCTCTCCGGCGCAGTGGCCTGGTAAAAGCTCTTGACCCCTGACCCCTGAGCTCATGGTCGGGCTCCAGACTCACCTGTGTGTCTGTGCAGGTGTGAGCGTCCTGCAGCGGCTGCTGAGCGCGTCTGGAGACGAGAACCAGCCCGGTCTGCCTGTGCTTCTGTGTGAGGTCCTGACTGCCGTCTTCCTCAGCCTGTTCGTCCACGGCCTGGCCACTCACTCCAGCCACGAGCTCTTCCGGATCGTCGCTCACCCGCTCAACAGCAAGCTGTGGGTGGCTGTATTCGGCGGCGGCGCTCATGCTCCAGTGCTGGAGAAGCCCAGCTCACCCACAGGTGCTGCTCTCCTCAGGCTGCTGGGCGTCTGATCACTCAGTCAGCTCTGGAAAAATGTATAGTTGCTATAAAAAAGGCAATTTAATGCAATTTCTTACAACGATAAGAACAACCTCCTGAGCAAACAGTCTGGGTACCCAAGCAACACCTTAGCAACCACCCTGTGTAGCCTAGCAACCTGTGGGTTCTCACCTCAGGAGCCTTCACTCTAGGACCTGTTCATGAAAAATCTAATTCAATATTATTTAATTACTTACTTTGTTTAAAAGGTAGCAGTATAAAATATGGCTAAAATATGTTTATGAATGATTTATTGGGAAATATGCTAATGAATCATTTTGAGGTGGTGAAGTGGCTTGGGACTCCTCATTCCATTTAAAAATGACAATAACTTTATACACCGTGCACTTTCAGATTGAAAACTTTCTTTGTGTGTGTGTGTGTGTGTCAGTGGATGAAGCGGAGCGGAAGCAGAGGCGTTTCCGGCTGCGCTCCTCTCGCAGTAGCTCCAGAGAGGTTCCTGACAGTCCGCTCAGCCCCAGAGCTGTGGTGATGGAGCCGGACACACTCGCCTGTCGAGAGCGCTTCGTGCCGCCTGAGCTCAGCATCTGGGATTATTTCATCGCAAAGGTTTTCTTCTGTTCTTCAGCTTGCAGTAGTTTGACCCTGATTGTGAACTAACTGTTGTGTCCTGTGTGAAGCCGTACCTGCCTCAGTCCGCCAGCCGGGTGGAGTATGACTCTGAGGAGAGCCAGGGCAGTGAGGACGAGGAGGAGGAGGAAGATGAAGGAGATCCTTTTGATCCTAACTCTCCCCTGACAGAGCATTCCAACAATAACTCGTACAGGTGAGCCGTGACTAGAGCTCAAGATGAATCACTAGGAGGTCAGGATCTTGTGATGTAAACACTCATTTGTTTGTGTGAGTTGCGTTGTTTGGCCACTAGGTGGCGACAAGTGACTGTTCCAAGTGAATCATTCATTCAAGAGACTTGTTCAAAAACACTGATTCATCCAGTAAAGAAACAAGTGAAGTATTTATGAGTGAGTCATTGAATCGTTCATTTAAAACACTTTTCCATAATTGGTGTATTAAATGTATATTAAAACATGTCATCATTCCTTCAAACGCTTTTAAATAGACTGTCAGAAATTGTCAGTTTAGCTCAGAATTGTGGGATAATAGTTAGCTCAGTTTGAGACAGGATAAAGCTCTAGCTGTGATAGGCTGCACCTGTGATGATGATGATGATGATGATGATGTTTCTGTGCAGCTGGTGTCTGATGCGCTTGGCAATGGTTCAGACGGTCCTGTTCAATCTCAAGACGTTCTACCCGATGGCAGGTCACGACCTCTTAGGTAAGGAGACGTCACATCCGCAGCATGAGTGTGTGTGTGTGTGTGTAGATTGTAACACGCGTGTGTGTGTGTGTGTGTGTGTCAGATCTGCCCGTGTGCTCTCCGCTCTGTCACGCGGCTCTGAAGACGCTCCAGCGCTGGGAGCAGCTGCTGCTGAAGAGGCTGGAGATCTTCGGAGGTCCTCCGTCCAGGTTCATCAGCACACAGCTGCTGGAGGAGAGTGTGTCATCCGGTCCGGCGCTGCTGAGACACAAAGCCCTGCTCGAGCCCTCGAACACACCCTTTAGGTACAGCATACACGCGGAAACTCCCGGAGGTTTTGTTTCGGCGCTGAATTATAATCTATATCATGATAATAATTGTGTTTTGTGATGATTCCCAGGTCTCGTCGGTGCTCCGCTCTGCCCGTCAGACGGCTCTGGCAGTATCTGGTCAAACAGGAAGAGGTTCAGGAGACCTTCATAAGAAACATCTTCACCAAGAAACGAGATCAGAACGAGGTATTTTTCTCTTTCCCAGAATGCTCCTCCAAATGCAGTCTGTTCCCCGTCAGCTGCTTGATTTCCCTCCGGATCGTGTTTTAACAGCCCCCCCCCTCGTTAATGTCATTAATACTGTTCACTGCTGTTGTACTTGTGTTAATTGTCCATGTTTGTGATTAACGTCTAATCGTGGACTGTGATGTGTGTGATTGACCTGCATGTTTGACTCAGGAGACTGTGCCGCTGGACGCCACACACAACCAGGTATCTAACAGAGCGCCTTCATCCACACGGTGTTCAGCGTCTGTGATTTCCTGTTGATGTAAAGCTTGCACGCTGAGCGTTAGTGAATAAACCAGATTGTTTCACACATTATTTAAACATGCATTCTCCTCTCGCAGTAGCTCACGACTGAGAGACCTTAAAGAGAGTCTGTAACTGAAACGATTCACTCACGATGATTCGACTCGATGCTGTCTTCCTGTCAGTCTGCTGCATGAAGTGCTGTGTAATAAAGGAGACATGACTCCATGCAATTTGATTCTTGGCACTATTTCACCATATATTTTTTCTTACATTTTTAAAAAGAGATTTAACACAAATTAAAGCATATTTCTTCATGAAACTGAAATATGTCCAATAACAAAACTAAAGTGAAGTTTGAAAAAATCCCAAATCCTGTAATACAGAGAAAAGAAATAGATTATATTAGATATCGGATACATCGTTACATTATACTCCTCAACAACGAGGTGCTAAAATTCTGAAGTAGCTACACATGACTGTATAATCCTTCAGGATGTAGACTATAAGAAGGTAAGGTTAGGTGTGTGTAAGTGCTGCTGAAGTGGAGATATGTGGCTCGGGGTGGGAGAAAAAACGGCTCGTAATTGAAATGTATAACACAGATAAAGTTTTTGGTGCAGAAGTTATTTCACTCGTTCCTACTGTATTCATCTCGATTCAAGAAAGTTTAGATATTTATTTTAGAAAACGAGAGCGAAGCAGCTCATCTCTGTGCCGTCTGAGAAGAGCGTTCGTGATGTTGTTCTCTCTGCTTCCTCCTGCAGGTCGAGAATGATCTGGGGTTTTCTGGAGTAAAAGCTCGTATCATCCACAAGGAGTCGGACATCATCACGGCGTTCGCCATCAATAAGGTGCTGTGAGGCTGTGCCGCGGTGTGTTTGAGTCTGATCTGAGCCTGAATCACAGCCTCTCTCTGTCTGTCTCCTCCAGGCCAACCGGAACTGTCTCGTGATCGCCTCCACCCACGACATCCAGGAGCTGGACGTGTCCTCCATCCTCGCCACGCAGATCCTGACCTGGGTCGATGACGAGAACGAGGCCGAGGTCAAAGGGTGAGTTACAGCAGCCTGATAGAGGGACACATTCAGCATTCGGTGTCCTGCTTGTTGTTTCTGTCCGATGTCGAACACAGAAGAAGATACTCTGAAGAATGATGGTGAACAAACTGACTCTCATAGTATAAAAGAAAATGTCTACCGTCAGCTGTTACCAACATCATGCCGCAGTGTTTTATGGGGTGCTGTGTGTATTAATGAGAGAAAAAAATTAACTTAAATGATTTTAGGAAATGGCTGCAATATAACACAGAGTGAAACATGTAAGGGGGTCTGAATACTTTCCGTACACACTGTATGTCTCCATTTCACCAATGTGCTCTTGCTCTCGCCCCTCGTTGGGCTGATGTGTTCGTGTTGTTTGTCAGGACGGATGATTTCCTGGTGGTTCACGCTCGAGATGACTTCAGCACGCTTCACGGAAGTACTCCCTACACACACAGCAGCCCCGGGACGCCCATCAACATGCCCTGGCTGGGCAGTCTGCAGACGGGCCGAGGAGCAGCCGTGGTGAGCAGCGCTAACAACACTCCAGAGCTAACACCCCGCACACGCTAACACTCTTCTGTGTGTTCCTGCAGCTCATCAAACGCAACATCAACAACGTGAGGAGGATGACGTCACACCCCACGCTGCCCTACTGTGAGTGACTGGGCACACACACACACACACACACAAAGAGACCCACACACACACACACTCACACTCACACACACACACACACACACACACATGTTGGTTTTTGTGATTTCTGGGGAAATTTGTGTCCTCATAAACCATCTGTCTAGCGAGCTTATGATCGACACCCCACCGGTTTATGAAATGAAGGTGTAGATTTTAATAACAGAGATATGGTTTGGTTGTGATTGTAAACAGAAGGGGGCTTGATTAAGAGAGGGATTGGGATCGACATTTATTGGTTCGATTGAACCATTTATTGGGTTCTTTTTCCACCCGGTCAAAAGCATACTGTGATACTGTGATTTCAGGGGTATCTCGGGATGGAGGGGTGTAAAGAACATTTAAGAGGCAGCAGATGTTCAAGAAAATATAAGACCAGTCTGATTAGCTGAGATAATGTTAATGTTAGATTAGACTCTAATCGAATAGCTAGTAATTTTGCCATCTTCATTTAGCAGAGAGATATGAGCTACACTGTGTTCAATATCAGCGTAATCAATGCTTCAGTAAGAGTTCCATGTGAAAGAGGTGTAATGGTGTTTCTACTGTACAGACTGTATGTGGTATTGTCCTACACTGACCCTACACCTAAACCTACCCCTT
>JAUMHQ010000061.1:316746-327052 GCA_032361165.1 Enteromius paludinosus
CTTCATATTGTAATACCTGTCATACCCATGTCATTATACACATTTGTGTCCTCATAAACCACATAAACCCGCACACATTGGTTTTGGTTTATTAATGTTATTTTAATGCTTTCATGGTGTTTCTGATTCACTGTGTGTTGATCCAGTGCTCCTTCAGAAGATGTGTAATAGTGCCTCCCCCCCCGTGTGTGTGTGTGTGTGTGTGTAGATCTGACCGGAGCTCAGGACGGGAGCGTGCGCATGTTTGAGTGGGGTCATTCACAGCAGATCACCTGCTTCAGGAGCCCCGGGAACACCAGGGTCACCAGGATACGCTTTAATTACCAGGGCAATAAGGTGCGCTCCTGTCAGGAATCACCTGTGTGTGTGTGTGTGTGACTGTAGTGTGTGTAAACCAGCTCACATGTATGTGTGTGTGTGTGTTGTAGTTTGGGATCGTGGATGCAGATGGAGCGCTCAGTCTCTGGCAGACCAGCACCTCAGGAAACGCTCCCAAACCTTATCTGGTACACTTCCTGCTCGCTCTCTTCCTCATGTTCTTCTCAAAACCTTGGAAACAGGACTCTTCTTCTCATCAGAGCTGCATTTATTTGATCAAACTTACAGTAAAAACTATATATTTCTCTATATATCAAATATATACTAAGAACAGCTGTTTTCTGTTAAACTGGCGTTTATCATGTTCTGAAAGATTTCTATTTTAAATAAATGTTGCTCTTTTAAACTTTCTATTAATCTGTGAATATCTATTCTATTTATCCTAAAAAATAATTGTTTCCACAAAGAATTTAGAAGTTTTCAGCACTGATGATGATCAGAAGTGTGTGTTTAGCAGTAAATCAGTATATTATTCTGATTTCTGAAGATCATGTGACTCTGAAGACTGGAGGAATGATGCTGAACATCACAGAAACACACAGAACACAGCTGATTTAGATTATAATATTTAATATTTTGAATGTGTTTTTGATGGAGAAATGCAGCCTCGGTGAGCAGAAGAGACTTTGTTAAAACATCATGACTCGTAATAGTGTGTAATAGTGCGTAATAGTGTGCTGTGGATGTTTGGGAAAGTTCTTCCTGTGTGTATACAGCCACCTTCTGTCTGATCATCTCCTTGTTTTCTTCCAGACGCTTCAGTGTCACAATAAGACGGCCAATGACTTTGTGTTCGTGGGCTCTTCATCTCTCATCGCCACCGCAGGCCTGTCCACAGACAACAGGTACACACACACACACACACACACACACCTGGAGCAGCGCTGCATGAACAGAAAACAATTAAATCCTTACACATGTTCTCATCACAGGAACGTGTGTCTGTGGGATACCCTGGTCACACCAGCATACAGTCTGGTTCATGGTAAGTCATCTCACACACACACACTGTACAAACATCATTCAGGCATCTAATGGAGTCGGTCTCGTGTGTGTGTGTGTGTGTGTGTGCGCTGCAGGTTTCGTCTGTCATGAGTCTGGCTCTACGGTCCTGGCTCTGGCGTCTAAACAGCAGCTTCTGCTCAGCGGAGGCCGGCGGGGCTGGATCAGCGTTCTGGACCTCAGTCTGAAGATCCAGCGCCAGAGCTTCCAGGCCCACGACTCTCCGGTCAAAGCTCTGGCCGTCGACTCCACCGAGAGCTGCTTCATCAGCGGATCGGCCGAGGGCAACATCAAGGTCTCACACACACCTTCAGCATTACCCATGATTCAAAGCGGATTTCAGCTTTATACTTTGTTCACACGTTCTAGTCATTTCGTTTTTTTATTATTATTATTATTTATTAGTTTTCTTTGGCTGTTCTTTTTTCAGCTTTAGTGATTTTAGTGAAGGAGTAGTTTTTAAGGTTCCAGATTTTCATACAGCATCTAGAATGTGTTTATTAGTTTCCAAGAACAGTGAAACTCTGGGTGGTACTGGTTAGGGATGAAGGTCACTGCACACTGCGAGTCTAAACGTAGATGACAAAACACAGGAAATCAAACCTGCTCCATTTTTCATTATGACGGAGGCAAACGTTTCGGAGGCAGTGACCGCCACGACGTGAGGTTGTGTTCATTTTTGGAACTTTTGGACTCAGTGTGCGAAGAGCTGCTGGATAAAAGGAGATAGTCAACAGGTCTGATCTGACAGAAAACACACTCCTCTTTAAAACTAGTCATTCTCTCTTATTTCTAAAGTTCAAGTAATTGTATTTATTTGAAAAACAATAATGTGTTAAAAAGAAAAAAAAACGGAATTTTAGATGTATGTTGAAAAAATGACTGGAATATCAATATTATGTTAATATTGCAATGTGAAAAGTATATCAATTTCATAATATAATATAAATAATATTCTCTTTTGTGTATCGTTGTAAGAGGAGTGTGTGTTGAATTCTCGTGAGAAATATAATTTATTTGCATAAACAAAAATAATCTCATTACAGCAAAATTCAAGCAATATTCATAGAATCTTAATTGTTCTGTAAATAGACGTGGTGTACTGCACATGTATGAGACCTTGACCAGCAGCACAGGGAATAAACGTGTGTGTGTGTGTGTGTGTGTGTGTGTGTGTCAGGTGTGGAGCATGTCCACCCAGGGCCTCCTGCACACCTTCGGTAACGAACACGCTCGTCAGTCGCTCTTCCGTAACCTGGGCACGGGCGTGATGCAGATCGAGACGGGCCCAGCCAATCACGTCTTCTCCTGCGGCGCTGACGGCACCATGAAGCTGCGCCTGCTCCCCGACGCTCTGAGCCTGTTCTGCAGCGCAGCCAGGAGCGACGTCCGGTTCATCATGTAGCACACGCGTGACTGTTTGCACACGGTAAGACAAGCAATACGAGAGAGACGCTCGAGGACACACAGGGATCCTGGGACGGAAGCACACTCTACTTTCTGCAGCATACTAATCTGAATATATCTCTCTCTATATATCAGTAAAGCCTTAACTAGCCAAACTGTTGCTAAGCGGTGTTGTGATCGTGCTCTAGACTCAATATAGTGATAAGTGTCCTTATATTTCTACCCATCATCCATCATGTCTCCCGCTGGATGTCTCCATCATCACAACACTGGATTCTGTTCTGTCTGTCGAACCGTGTGTGGTAGTTTCTGTCGTCGTTATAATCGTTCTATGGGAAGGTATGGTGTATTACTACAGTGAGCAGTATTTAGGAGGCTGAGATGAAGAACTCGGCCGTGAAGCTTTAAAGCGACACTTCACCCAAAAATCTAAAAGCTCATCGTTTACTCTACCTCATGTTGTTCCTAACCTGTAAGAGTGTGTTACTTCTGCTGAACCATCAAGGGGATGATTTAAAGACCAAACGGTTGACGGTACCCATTCACTTCCATGGTACTTTTTCCTGTTTGCTCTTCAAAACATCATCTTTAGCGTTTAGCAGAAGAAAGGCACTCTTTGAGGATGAGGAAGAGTCAGTGTTCACAGGATTTTTCATCAAAGACTACATGTTTAACGGCACCCATTCACTTCCATAGCATTTTTTTTATAGTATAGAAGTCAATGGCCGAGGAAGAGTCAATACTCACAGGAATTTTCTTCTGCTCAACATTAAAGATGATATTTTAAAGACCAAGTGATTAATGGTACCCATTCACTTCCACAGCAATTGTTCCTGTAGTATAGGAGTTAATGGGTGCCGTCAAGTGTTGCTCTTTAAAACATCTTCTTTAGTGTATAGCAGAAGAAAGTCACTCACTGAGGATGAAGAAGAGAATACTCACAGGAATTTTCATCTGCTGAACACTACAGAGAATATTTTAAACACCACATTTAACGGTACCCATTCGCTTCAATAGTTTTTTTGCCCTGTGGTATAGATGTCAAAGTGTGCCGTCTACTGTTCGCTCTTCTTCAGTGTTGAGCAGAAGGCGGCTGAGGAAGAGTAAATGATGACAGGATTTGGGAAGGATTGCTCTCACACGGATGGAGTGATAGGAGTGTTCCTGATACCTGGGTTTGAACATGAAGCACTTTCAGCCGCGTGAAGCCAAAGCATTATTCCGTTTGAGAATCAGCTGCCGCTCACGGGTTCAGAGCCGATGACTGGGATGAAGACCACAGCTACTTTTATTTTCAGTGTAAATACGGAGGCTTGATGAAATGATTGTGTGTTAAATATAAAGCATATTTATAATCATCGAGACTCCTGCAGACGTTTGTTTTTAGGAGCGCTGTTCAGGGTTTATTTTTTACGCTTTCTTTTACCTGCCGCCAGCACAAACGAGATTTTTATCTGATGAAGGTCATGGTGTTCTTCTTCACTGCAGAGAGTGAGGCGCTTCCTCTGCATTTTTTTTCCTTACAAAGAATAAATATGTGGTCGTTTTGGGTCTTGCTCTCAGAGCGTTCGTATATTTGCTCTGAAACACAAGACAGGAATACAAATCATTTTTTCTTCCCCTGATATAATGATGTAAGGAATCAGCTGTAGTGATCATGCTTTCTGCCCTTTAACCTCTCAAATGTGAATATACGCAAATGAATCTAATTTTATAATGAATATGAAGAGATCTGTAATATACATGACTGTATGTAATGAGAAAATAAATGACTTAATGCAACATCCATATTTCTTTGCTGCGTTTTTCATTTTTTATTAATGATTATGTCATCTTTTATTATAAACATCAGTACAGTACATTATTGGAAATGTTAAATGACTCTGATTAATACAAATTATTTTCTTCCTTTACTGTTTTTGTCTTGTTTTAGTAAATTAATGCTGTCAAATGATGAATTTCATCCAAAATAAGTTTTTGTTTACATAATAAGAATGTGTAGAGTGTATATTTATTATGCATATATACACACACACACACACGTGTGCTCATAGAATTTATATTATTTATAAATATATAAGCACAATTTTTCTTACATATATACATGCATACGTGTATTTATATTTACACACAGTACTCATTATGTAAACAAACTGATTTCGAATGAGATTAATCGTTGATATTTCTGTTAGCACTAATGGAAATATCGAAGATTGATTGAATCACGATGTCATGATTGTTTTATGAAATCAAAGGCTAAACAGGAAGCAGGTATTTTTTGGTTGCTGTTGTTTTTTTTCATGGCTTGTTCAGTAAAAGCATCTTGATTCAAGAATTCTTAGATATTTCGACTAAAAGCCGGTTTCTTGCGGTCCAGTCGTTCTCATTAGTCCTGATGGATCTGGTTTCTAAGCGTGGATCTTCAGAGTTTGGCGTAGTCCTTCAGAACGGCCTCCAGCTTCTGGCTCAGCATGATGTTCCCTCTGACCTTCAGCTTCCCAGCGAAGAACGCCTGCGGAGAAACGGAGCAGAACGAGTGTGAAGATCAGGCTGAGCGGCAGACAGCACAAGTGAGAGACGCAGCACCTTCTGAGGGTTGAGTTTTCCCATCACCACCTCCATGAAGTCCTCGTCTGAGACGGTGAAGGTCACGTCAGCTTTAGAAGCTCCTCTGTGCAGAGATCCTCGGCCCGTCTTCAGATCGATGGCTGTGAGAGCAGCACAAACATCTTCTGAGTCCTGACTCAAGATTTATTGTGTTTCTTTAACCAAACAAAATCAAACGACAACGACTATAGAATCATTCAATTCCGCAACTTTTCATAATGCATACCGTTTCAAAGGAATAACCGGTTTCTAAAACCACATGAAGAGCAATCTCAAATCAAGACCATCGAATCAAAATGAGTTTATTACTAGAACAAGGAGAAATATCCAGCAGTGAGCTCAGATATTTGCAGGAACACATCGGTCTGAATGTCTTTGTTCTGCTGGTCACAAACGAGGATATTCTGAAGAAGGTTTGAGATCAGGCTGTTTTGGTGACTCAAAACAGCCTGATTACTAACTTTGGGTGAACTATTCCTTTAAGATCATTAGTGTTTGACGGACGCTGCTCGTTTGTGCTGCTCTTAGTGGTTTCATCCGTGTTTTTGTGTTTGAGCAAGTAACACGTTGACCTCTCCAGGTCAAAGGAACACATGATGAGGTGATGTAGTGTGACTCACTCCACTCTCGGACAGTTCTGCCGTCTTTGCTGATCTCCCATCCGAACACAGCCTTGACCTTCTTCACCAGCTGTTCTCCTTCGTCTCTGATCCTGCGCTCGATCTCGGTGAACACCAGGTCGCTCTGCAGGCCGCTGTCGGTCTGTGAATGAAGACGGTCAGGGTCAGGGTCGGGGTCGGCTCTGAGCGAGCACAGAGAGTGTTAGCAGCGAGTGACCTGCCTGAGGCCCGGAGCTGACCGACGCTTCCGGCTGTAAGTCTATATACGCTCCTGACAGAACCACGTCACCCGACTCCTTGACCTAGAAAGCCACACAGAACCACTTCACAAACCGAACAGAGCTGTGCCCCGGGGCATTGTGGGACAGCGAGCAGCACTTCCTCACCTTACACTGGACGTGAATTCTGTTCGCTTCCTTCCACATCTCCGTCTGCAGAGACTGTCCCGGATACACGGGCTTCACGAAACGCACCTGACACACAGATCAGGGTCAGATTCATCACAGAATGCATCATTATTGTGAGATACACTGAACATTCTTCCAATAATCTGAACTCAAAAGCTAAACAAGACGAGATCGCTTTGCTGCTACACTGCAGAAGATGCTTGCTTTCAGCCAAAATATCTACAAAGTCTTCAAGAAGCATCTTCTAGACAAGGAATAATTAGAGTTTTATTTTCAGATAGACTAGATAGACAAGATTAAGAGAGTTTTTGCTTTGAACTGGCAAAATCTTTTGACTGCAAACAAGACAAAAAAATCTAAGCTAGAAAAGCATTTTTGCAGTGAGAGGGAAAACTACAGAAGAAATAAATCCATAATAGAAGGATGTTTTAGTAGAGCCTTTATGAACGAGTCAGTATTGAATCACGGCTGTGTGTTTCTCTGCTGTGGCTTTGATTGGAATCATGTCCAACACAACATGAAGGTGTATAACTCACGATCACACTAGCAGTGACTCTTGCTGATCTGATATTGCTGAACTGTACTACAGGATGTAAGTATAAGAGGCTTGTTTATTTTTTTGCACTCGTATGACTGCATTCTAACACACTTCACCCAAATAAACACATTCAATCAGCCCTCGTCGTTAAAGCTCATTAATGCTGCTTTACCTTGATGGCCTTGAATCTGGACACATCGTTAGCGGCGTACCGCTTCAGAACGTGACGAGCAGCGAAGCCAAACGAACACAGGCCGTGCAGGATGGGAGACTTGAAGCCTGTGAGCAATCAGAAGCGCTTATTCGCCGTCTGTCATTGGCCGGTCAAACTGATAGCCCCGCCCCAAACTCACTCCATTGGTTGACTCTGCATATTAATCTGTTTAAAGAGGGTCTTTACCTCCCATCGCAGCGAAACTAGGGTCGATGTGGAGCGGGTTCCAGTCACCACTGAGTCTGTATAGAGCCGCCTGAACACACACACACACACACACACACACATTACCGTCAGAAGCTTTGAACGGTTTCTGACAGAAGTCTCTTCTGTTCACCGAGGCTGCATCAAAAATGCAGTGAAATTGAGAAATATTATTCTTATGACAGCTGTTTTCTGATGATACTGGTTTATTATCGGTGTTGGAAACCGTTGTGCTGCTCAATATCTTTGTTTGTTAGGAGAGGACAACATTAGAAACATCTGTTATCAGAGGGAGCAAAACAATCCTCTTTAAAGTGGTTCAAATGTAGCTGATGACTGCTGCTGCGCTCCAGGGTGAAGGAGGGTCAGTAGTTTGAATCACCTGATCTCTGGAGGTCTGGTCCACGATCACAGCGTCCGGAGCTCTGTCTGGGAGAGGAGCAGTGACCTGAAACAGTAATCCTTCTTTAATGAGTGTGTGTGTGACGGCGTGCAGCTGATGCTGTTAAACACAAGTGTTTTTATTCACCACAGCCTTCTGGGACGTCCGCTTCCCTCCGAATCCTCCAGAGCCAACGATGAAGACCGAGAACTGATTAGAACACACCAGCTCACGCCCGCTGTACGTATGAACTGAAACACACACAGAGTTCGACATCAATACTTCATCAAGGAGACACTAAATCAGTTCAAGTACAAAAGGGTTCTGTGTGAAAGAAACGTTCTCATCTGTGGATCTGAAAAATGAAATGGATCAGTTTCCACAAAAATATTGTTTCCAAAGATCCTGGAGTCAAGATGAATTTACTGGACAAGTAAAAGACTTTATGTCTTTTTTTCTGTAAAAAAAAACAAAACAAGTAAAAATATCTGTGAATGAGGAAAGAAAACTAATCTTGTTTAGCCTTTGAATTCAGATGATTTTTGCCCCATTTAGCTTGATCTGAGCAAAACTAATAACATTCTGATTAATAATAATAAAAAAAATGTTACTTGTTAAGTAAATGTTTCTTGATTCAAGAATGTTTCGACTAGAAAACAAGACAAAAACGATCATTTTTAATCAGTAATGTTTCTCGAGCAGTATATTATTCTGATTTCTGAAGATCATGTGACTCTGAAGACCGGAGGAAATACAGCTGAACATCACAGAAATACACAGAACACAGCTGATTTACATTAGAATAATATTTCACTATTTTTACTGTATATTTGATCAAAAAGGAAAAGGACTTGATGAGCAGACTTCTTTCGAGAACACTTTTGATTTCAGTCGTGTTCGTTAAACTCTGTGACTCACCATCCAGCAGGACAACCATTCCTGATCCTTTGTCCAGCACATCTGCCACCGTGGCCCGAGACGTCAGGGTCCCTGAGGAGAGAGAAACATCTTCAGTCTCCACATGAGCGGACATCTGGAGCAGATGCGGTGTGTTTGTGCTGCTCACCTGAGGTGGGCAGCGGTCTGAACATCTCCAGATACTGCTCTCCATGCAGCAGCTGCAACACACACACACACACACACCGGTCACACACACTCAGATCTACATGTAAACCAGCAGATGATGGACAGCTGCTTACTCTGGTGAAGTCGATGTCGAGGCCTGGGACGCTGCCGAGGCCCATCATGGCGCTCAGGGCCGGAATCACTCCAAACGTGGGCAGACAGCTGAAGTCCTGGTGGCCTTCAAAGAGGAACTTGAGGTGGTCAGGCTCTCTGGTGGACATCCCCACTCCCAGAGCGTACAGAATACAGTTCATGTGTGTGTAAGAGAAGCTCATCTCCGGCAGAGTCTGTCCTACAGCCGCTGACTGACCAACAGAACAACACCTTATACAGCAGCGTCCAGAGAGTCCACACTGACCACAACCATCTCAACATCAGCATTAACTAGGAATGTGTTCAGAATACGTGCTCACCCTCAGGATCATCTGAGATCAGGAGTGTGTGTCGTCTTCAGATCTGGAGGAATGTGTATCACTGAAGTGAATGGGTGCCGTCAGAATGAAAGCAGAATAATATTGTTTTCTGTTTTACCCTTTTGGCAGATTATATCGATTGTTGTAAGCAAAAGGTCATTTCATTTAGTTTTTTCTGAAACTAAAAAAAAATCTAAGCTAGAAAAGTTTGTTTTGTGGTGTAGTTTGATCTTGTGTCTTCTCCAGATGTTCACTGATGGACTGGAGGGCTGTGGATTATTCTGACGTTTTTATCAGACTCTCATTCTGACGGCACCCATTCACTTCAGTGATGCAGAGACACATTCCTCCAGGTCTGAGGAAGAAACGCATTCCTCCTGACCTGAGATGAGCACATTTTGCATCTCCGGTGATGTGAGGATGTTCAGATGGACACAGTAACAGTGACCGTGAGGAAGAACAGTGTTCTGGAGTGTGTTTCTGATGTTCTCACAGGGTTTGTTCCGGCGGATGCTCCAGTCGGATTGGCTCCGATCCCACGTTCATCTTCCACTCGGGACAGAACCTCCACCAGCGTCTGCAGCGACTCTTCATCAACACAGTGAGTAGGTTAGTTAGCTCTGGTGTGCACTAACGAGGCCGAGCTGTAGCAGTGAGTGTGGTTTACCCTGGATGCTGCCGGGTTTAGTGGCGTCGGTGAAGTCACAGATCTCGCTCCAAGCATCTCGAACGGCCTCCGGAGTCATGCTCCTGTTCTTCTGCCGCATGATTCGACCCAGACTCCTCTCCCAGCGCACTGCAGCACAGACAATACATTGTACGGGTCACAATTATCAATCAATTATACATTCCACTTTTATGCCACAAATCATTAGGATGTTAAAGGGGTCATATGATGTGTTTCAAATTTTCCTTTCTCTTTGGAGTGTTACAACACGCCTCCACTTCTCTCCGTCACAGAGTGGCTTTATTTTCAAATGTTTCCAGAAAGAAAGAAGGCGGAGCTATT
>JAUMHQ010000061.1:327458-338718 GCA_032361165.1 Enteromius paludinosus
GTGTCGTTGTGAAAGTGCTTCCAAAAGAGACACGACTAGAAATCAGTGTTAAGTTGTGTCTCCAACACTGTTCCAGACCAATCACAGTGCACTGGATAGCTGGCCAATCAGAGCACGTCTCGCTTTTTTAGAATGATGATCTTTGTACGAATCGACACGTTTCAGGAGGCGGGGCTTAGAGGAGAAACAATAATGTACAGTGTGAGGAAAATAATGTGTTTTTTAATCTTAAACCACATAAACATTACTTTACATTACAATAATGTTCTTTTTAGTAACATCATCTGACCCCTTTACGGAAAAATCATGTTCCGTTAAGATATTTTGTAAGTCTCCTACCAATAAATATATCAAAACTTCCTTTTTGATTAGTAATATGAACTGATAAGGTTTGGACAACTTTACATTTTTCTGCTCCCTCAGATTCAGATCGTCTAATAGCTGTGTCTCAGACAGATATTGTCGTCTCCTAACAAACCACACATCAGCAGAGAGATCATGGTTTGTGGTTTTGTGGGTGATGGTCACTAATCTCTAGAGGTGTGTGTGTGTGTGTGTGTGTTACAGCTGATCACATAAATCACATGAAGACTGAAACGTGTTCACAGCTGACAGATTCTGAACGCAGTAATACAGTTACAGTAATAACTGATGAACACGGAGTCTATCGTTGAACTGATTTGATCGGAATAATGACTCTATTGTTTTCTGTAGAGCTGCTTTGCAGCTGAAACTGAATTTGTTTCATATTTGATATTTTACAACATTAACACTGAGCTGAACAATCACACTATTATTTTGTGAAAGTCTTTTCATAACTGATGAGATTTGCAACCAAGTGATACAGTGAGTCATGATCCACTCTCAGATCATCAGGTTCAGCAGAACTTACATTTCCCGATCCATCCGGCGCCGACCTAAAACACACACACACACACACACACACACAGCTGATCAGTTTCAGAATAAAAACATTTACGTGCATGCACTGATCAGACGCTCATCTAAACTGCTACTAATGCATTCAAGGTACAGCACATGATCATTCCCCTGAACTCTGACCCCTGCACTTCTCTAGTGTTCTTCTGCACACCTCGAACAGTGCTCCGTTCTCCTGACACGCTTCATGACAGAGCCACAGCACCAGCGGCGCCACGTACTCTGCCTTCAGAGACTGCACCAGATCTGACACAAACAGAGAAAACATGATGAACAACTGAAAACACTTTCACCTCCGAACCATACTCCTGTGTCATTCAGCTCTATATAGAACCCCCAGATTACTTCTCAATCAAACAGAATCAAAAGAAAGACAAATATTTAGAGACAGTAGAAGAGTGTAGTGCTCGAGTCTGTGTGTCCGAGATGATGGACCTGGAGGCATGACGGTCTCGGTGAGGCGGGATCCTGCGGTCGGAGCCACCGTGTTGCAGTGGATGTTGTACTTCTGTCCTTCGATGGCCAGTGTGTTGGACAGCCCCAGCAGACCCAGCTTGGCCGCGCTGTAGTTAGCCTGGCCGAAGTTCCCATAGATCCCTGCCGCGGACGACGTCATGATGATCCTGAGAACAGAGTGCAGAGCCGTCACCTTCTCTGAGGAGGACCACAGACGCTTTCACGGACCCACACTCACCTCCCAAACTTCTGGTTCTTCATGTGGTTCCAGGCGGCCCGTGTGACGAGGAACGAGCCCCTCAGGTGCACTCGCTGGATCAGGTCTGAGAGTCACAAAACACTTATTTAGAAGAACTCTTAGTGCTCAGATTAAATGGGCCTGGTCTTTATTGGTCATTAGTTGATTATGTCGTTACATACCCCAGTCCACATCACTGGTCCTGGCGAACGATCGGTCCCGCAGAATCCTTCAGAGAACAGCAGAGGAGAATTACAGAGTCTCTGAACACAAGCAGTGCTACTGTTCAAAGCAATGCATTACAAGATTGCATTTCTCCCTGACGTTACTTAATATGGAAAGTGATGCAAAGTTGCATGCAGTGGCCAGGGCTTGCTTGAATAAAAAGCACTTCTTTCACAAATATTCAAGCCCTTTCACAGCAAAAGTGAAATGAATCGCCTCAGGCTGAAGGAAATGTACAGTAGAGCACAGCTCAAACTAAACACATGAAGAATATGACACAGAAGATCAACACTATTCAGCAGTAACTCAACTGAAACACAAATTTGTCATGTATGCTCATTAGAATGATTGAACATGACATTGGTTCATAGAATACATCAATTATATGTGTCATATTTACATTTAATTGTAGTTTTCTGTAATATTATGAGTTTGAATTTGACGGTGAGATGAGTAAATACGTGTTATATTTAGTCTAGTACTACCGTAAGATCATGTTCACATAAAATCCTGGAAGATTCCACAAAAACCTGAAAAGTTACTAAATATTCTGGAATGTTTCCTGGACATTTTCCACCTTGTTGCAACCCTACTCCTGATTTCTCTCAACACAGAGCTGACGGTCAATCCACAGGAACTCAGATATATCCTTCTAAATTAAAAATGCATTACTTTACTAGTTACACTGATCAAACCATCCACTTACCCCGCATTATTCACCACGATATCTGAAAAACAACACAAACTGCTCATGAGCACTCAGATCGAATCGCTGTCAGACATGAATGCATTTACGCTTCTGCACGTTTAGTATTTTAAAAAGTGTAGAGCACAACATAGAAACAAAAACTCCATTTTCTCCACAGCAAAACCAGTTTGTGTAAGTAAATTTATTTTTAAAATAGTCTTATTGAAAACTAAATTACCCATGATGCTGCACAGAAGATTCATCAGAGTGTAAGTTAGTATACTCCAATACGTGTGTGTATGTGTGTGTGTGTGTATATTCACCTAAACCCTCGGTGTATAATGCACTATTAAGGTATTCATAAATAATTGCAACCAAAATGCAGAGTTTGAGTTTATAATGCTGTGATTTTCCTTTTAGCACATTGGTGTGTCTTTTTGAATGCTTTAAAAAAAGAAGACTTCCTTGTGGAACAAAAATGAATGGAAAAAATAGTTCTGGAACAAACACTGACAAAGTGGCTCTAGTGCCCTCTACAGAAATATTGGAGAGTCTGGAAAGGGCACCTATTCGGCCAAAGGCGTCCAGCGCTGTCTGGATGAGCTTCTCGCCATCTTCCACTGAATCTGTGAAGAAACCAGAGGCGTGATCATCATGTGAATCACAAGTATGTTACTGCACACCTGAGCTGGAATCGATTCATCACTGACCATAATTAGCCACGGCTTTGCCTCCTTTAGCTCTGATCTCCTCCACCACTTTATCAGCGGCTGCTGAGCTCCTGCCACCTCCTTTAATATCTCCTCCCAGATCATTGACTGTGAAGAACAGAGAGCGAATCGTGAGCCGGCGACTCACTTGAACTGAATCAATGATCCGATCAGAGCGACTCACCGATGACAGCGGCTCCTCTCTGACCGAACGCCAGCGCATATTCCCTTCCCAAACCTGCGAAACACACACGATCACCACGATTACCATAATTTTCTGAGGGAATTATAAATATCTGCCTTATCTAAACTAGACCACACCACCATGAGCGCAGAGTCATTGACTCTTATCTGCTATTTGTACTTTGATCACAGAATTGCTGCATCCCTGCCAAACTACACGCTAAAGTACTTAGAAAGACCTTTCAGCTCAATATTCTGAGCAAAATAATGCACGTTTATAAATATTAAACATCTATATTAATGCGTCAGCTGTAACTTGCACAAGAAAATTAAAATAACAGAAGTTTGTGGTATATGTTTTCTGTTAACTGTTTAGAAAGCGTCTTTCTGAAGCATTAACGCATTAAACTTCTGCAACACTGTATGCCTCCATCAATGGATTCTGCATATTAACATATTTGCATAAATGCGTGCGTTTATGATGATTAACTGACCTCCTCCTGCTCCGGTCACCAGCACGACTCTGCCGTCGAAAGTCAAAGGCGCTGACATCTTCAGAAGATGGATGTTTTTGTGTTAATGGTGACTGAGGTGATGTTTTTTTCGCTCTTGAACTCCGCGGATCTGCCGTGAAACACTCCGCCGTGACTTTTGCCCCACTTCCGCGAACGACGCGGTGACGTCACCGAACAGCGGCCAATCAGATCCGCGCGCCTTCACTCCACCAGGCGGAACGTGACTAATTTGTGCGCGTTATATTTATAGAGACGAATAATGCTGAATATAAACAGTGTCAGCTGATGTTTGAGCTGCTGTTGTACAGTGTCAGTGAGAGTGTTAATGTGTAAAAATATACGGTTCTCGATCTGGTTGATCAGCTCTGAGTGTATATTTGCATAAATTTGAATGTATTATTTGCATATAACCTACAAAAGCATACAGCTGATATTTTATATATTTGATAAAAACTGACTTGTATTATGTGAAGTGTTTACTTTAGCTACAGATTTAGTATCATTTCACTAAAAATAATATATTGTAGGTTTCAACTAATCACCGTTTCTCTTTTAAAGCCCCACCTTCTAAAAATACCTCAGCCAACCCGATGTCAGAAACCCTTATACCCAAAATGACTGACAGGCAAAGGGCGTTTCTGATTGGCTGCCAGAATGCAGGGCACTCCCCAACGCTTGAGTTCTCGTATCTGTAGGATAATAATGACATTTTATATGTGACATATTACAAAAAAGAAAAACACATTTTCAATTGCATTTGTATTTATAGTTTGTGTGTGCCACTGAAATAATCCCAGCTAACAGAGAACGTTCTTAAATATTTAGCAAACTTGCTAACAAGGTTCTCTCCACGCTAAGAACGTTAATAGAATGTTTGTTCAAAGTTATCTGGTCTTTAATCATGTTCTCAAAACGTTAGCACAAAACGGCTAGTTAGTTTAGTTAGTTTAATTGGTTCAGAACATTCAAAAGCAACCTTAATGTTTGCTAAATTATCAAATGTAATGTTCCGTTGGTCATTTAGTCATTTTACACATGCTTTTATCTAAAGTGACTTATAATTGGGGAGAGCATGAGATTTGCATTGATCTTTTGGCATATAGAGGGTCTTTGTACCATTAAAACATCCTGCAAGTTTTCATTAAACCTCCTCCTGATTATAAACAAAGCATTTATTTAATTAAGCTCCGAAAAACAGCTGGTTTGGATCTGAGGGGCTAGCTGACGTCACTGGGCACAAACATTTGCATAAACACGCCTCCAGAGCTGAATACTGGATTCTGACTGGAGACCAGGGGCCTGTTCCATAAAACAAGTTTACCAAATAAGCCTGGCTTATACTCTAATCTTGGTTTATGGAACAGGCCCCAGATTTATATTAAAATGCAGAGAGAATATATTCCACTTGTTATTATCAACAGCATGCAGTGCATTAATGTTTCCCAAACTAAGGTTTGTGAAGGAAATGGAGTTTAATTAAATCATAAAAATGATTTAAAAAAATGTATTAATTCAATTATCAAAATAACACGCGAAAAAATTGCTAGTTAATATTTTATTTGTTTACCTGCATGACCAAAACCAACATCAGAGAACTGTGATGCCATAAAATATTATAAAATATTTATATTAAAAACTACTTCAAATAAAAATGTATTAGATGAAAGAGGATCATATGACAAAAAAGTTGAAGTTGTGAATTTCCACAAAGTGTAAATAAGCTATTTAAGAAAGAACAAATTAGGAGCAAACAATGATTTATGAGGAAATTGTGTAAATAATGTAATCCATAAAAAAGTAAATGTGTAGTCTGATTACGAGAAGCTATTTTAAAATAAAAATGGCTTAATCAGACGAAGTAATCCAGAGCAGATGTAATTAGCTCTGCTCTTTAATGATGACTTCTGATCTGTTTTCTGAATCATTCAGGATCAGGAGGTCCTCAGTGTTTGTGTAGGCAGTGCGCATGCGCGTGTGGACGCGTCGCGCAGCTCGAGATTCTTCTGCGTCTGATGAAGAAAACATGCGAGCGTCAACATGCGTGATCTTCACGAGCAGACGCGCCGCACAGCCGTGACGCGCGCCGCTCCGGAGGATGTCCGTTAGCGCGGCGGCGGCGGCGGCGGAGGACGGAGGCGTCAATAAGGTTCAGGTCAAACGACAGATCAGGTGCATCGTGGATGATCTCGAGAACATCTTGGGAGACCTGAAGGATGTGGCGAAGGAACTCAAAGAGGTGCGTGCCGAGCGTTACAAGCGCTGAGGATGTGGAGGATGATGATGATGAAGATGTGGTCTGATACGCTCGTGTCCGTCGAGGCCTCGTGTAAACATCATCATCATCATCATCACAGACCTCTGGGCTTCACTCGTGCGAGTCAGATTCACAGATTGACAGCTGTCACTCATTCAGTGTTCAGATATGCAGTCTGCATCTCGGTGATGTGTCATATTAAAATCTCATGAGTCAGGATGCGCTTCATGATCTCGTGTTCTTCAGTTCTCGACATTGTTTCCAGCAGCTTTACACTAAAGCATGTTAAAGTTTGTGTTATCTTACAGTGATATATGACATAGTCAGATGGGTCTTCACGAGAGTCTGCTTTATGGACCAAACTAACAGATACATTTTGCTAACGTTATAAAAACGTTTTTTCTTGGTTATCTGAACGTGAATAGCATCTCGGAGACATCAAGACACTGTTCAGAGTGTTTGCTCATCTGTGATTATCTAGGGCATGCCTCCCGGCAGATGTCACATAGATGTTTATTAGATGTCTTCTAGATGTTTATGATTCTGAATGTGTCTTGATCCAGTGATCTTCAGCAGATGTGCATCTTATATTTGATCATTTCCAAACATGTTACTTTTGTTTGTTCTCATTAAAACATTTCAAAATAAAAAAACGTTATACAAACCTCCAGCTGAACTGAATGTTCTGTGAACAACGTTTAAATAACATTTCTGTGAACGTTATTAAAGTAACTCTGAACAAATGTTCTGTTAGCATCACTGCTTCATAAGAACTTAATGTATTAATGTATTAATTAAATAATGTTCTGAATGTCTGTAAAACCTCGCCAACAGTGAACATTCTCAGAACGTTCTGGCAAGGTTCTTCTAGTAACATTAATAGAGCATTATTTCAGAGTTGGTCTGAGTAATGTTCTCAAACTACATGCACACAAACTTGTTACATTTTCTAAGAATATTCAGAGAATATTCAAAAGTAACGTTCCCATAATTATTGCACATGGATTTTGAACCTTCAGAGAACATGTTTCATGAGAACATGAGTGTTAGCTGGGTTAGTGCATATACTTCTAGCAGACGTAGACTGGAGTTATGCGTTGGTTATAGTGACCCTGAGCTTGTTTTTTCTGTTTGTTCAGAATTATGATGGCATCTGAAATGTATCACGTACGGTGTCGGTTCATGATGGTGCTACAGTATTTATGGAAACACATACGCATAAATTGTTCAGCGTCTTTATGAATTTATTATGGCAGCGGTGGATGAGTCGCTCGTTTTGTAAGTCAGTTCGGATGCGCTCTTCTTGCTGAACATCAGAGGTCATTCACGACTGATCCTTCAGATATTGATCTGACATCATTATATAATGAATCGTGTCTCTATAGAGTCTCAGCAATGGATGCTCTGCAGTGAATGGGTGCCGTCAAACATCACAATAACTCACAGGACTCCGTTCCATCAGTGAACTTCTGGAAAGATGTCTTTAACTAAAGTACATGTCCATAACCCATAATAATGCTTCATCTTAAAAACTATGAACCAACAACGTTAACAGAACGCTTGCTCAATGTTATCTGGTCTTTAATAATGTTCTCATAATGTCAGCAGTAAACGTTACTGATGTTCAGTCGATGGAACGTTTCCTGTCTGAAATGTTTTAGTTGGATGTTCATTAACTGAGTGCCTCAAACGTTTAGCAGTTCTGGAGCTCTGCAGGAGTCTTTCTCGAAGCGTCTCGGAGACACAGCTCTTCTGGGTTGAGTCTGTTTCTTCAGACAGACCGTTGATGATGATCCGATCTCAAACATCTCACTGGATAATGAATGAATGTTTGTAATCTGATATTTTCTTCTGACACACTCCAGCAGAAGATAGAAATAACTGACTTCAAACCATTTTTAGCTGCTGGTAATCTTCATGTTCTGATGGTCTCCAGAGCATCTGGTTTCTTGTGGATCTCACGCTGGACTCTCTCTGTGCTTCTCAGGTGGTGGAGGAGATCGACTGCCTGACCTCTGACCTCCGTCTGGAGGAGGATCTGACGGACAGCTCCAAGACGGACACGCTCAACAGCAGCTCCAGCAGCACCACCACCACCACCACGGCCTCCAGCGTAAAGATCTACCCAGAGGAGACGCTCTTCAGACCCACGGCCATCCTCACCGTCCTGAAGAGACCCACGCCGCCGCTCCCTCCGCCCCGGAGCCCCCGAGCCCAGGAGCTGATGCAGAACGGAGGAGAGTCTCTGTGTCGCCGGCCCAAGAGCCTTGGAGAGAGCCGCTGTCCTCAGACCACCAGAGAACGAGTGCGCTTCAGCGAGAAGGTGCAGTATCACGGCTACTGTCCGGACTGTGACTCCAACAGCTCAGATCTGCATTTACACACCGAGCTGCTCGACGCCAAACACAGTCCTGTCCACCAGAGCCCGGCTCCAGCGCTCACCGAGAACGGCTGCCTCGCTCTGCCCACGCAGAAACCACACAAGACCATTCTACGCAAGTCCACCAGCACCACCGTCTGACGCAGACCACCCGCTCTTTACTGCTCCCTCGGGTTCGGAGAGAAGACGGAACGGTAAGAAACCAGCCATCAGCTTTTCACTGATCAGTGGTTTGTCAGGAGAGGACAGTATTTGGCCAGCCTGGACTCTGAGGGAGCAACAAAGTCTAAATATTGAAAAAAGTTACTTGTAAGCTCTTAGCAGTGCATATTACTAACCAGAAATGAAGTTTGGATATATTTATGGAAGGAAATGTACTTTCACAGAACACGATCTTTACTTAATATCCTGGTGGTTTTTGGTATAAGAGTAGAATGAGTCCATGATCCATAATAACTCCTCCTCCAGGGAGAAAGCGTTGCATCAGAATCCAGACACATATGAGTTTAGGGCTGTTTTGATCTGTGCAGATTTCACTGGAGTTGTTATGGATTATTCTGGACTTGGACTTTATTTAATGAGAGCTTTGAGGGTGATTGACGTGATCACATGACTCTCAATGGGTACTCCTCACAGACTGGGATGCTTTTGCACAGTTATTAACCTCATAAATCTAAGTTATTTATTTAGCTAGTTTTAAAAAGGATTATGGGTTTGTAGCACTGTACTTAGTTTTTTCTGACACTTCTATAGAATCAGAGTAAATTAGAGTCTCTCCTCTGACTATATCTGACCATGTTTTACTTCTTCTATAAACAGAATACTGTCGTGGATCTTATGCAGGATAACGTCTTTGCTGTAGTCTCTGTTTATTGCAGAGGTTTACCCAACTATGATGACTTCTGGAAACTGTGAAAATATGAAAAGCGTTTCAGCAGTGAGATGAAAACATCAGAGACCATTGAGAGCTGTTCATTTAGAGACCATGAAGATCAGTCGAAGATGCAGCATTGATCAGTGTTTCACAGCAGAATACAAGGTTATTATCATCAGAAACCTCACTAAGATAAATGATTTGCTTTGTTTCAGCTAGTTTCAACAAAAATACAATAAAAAGAGTTTAAAAAAAAAACTTTTACAAATATTTAAAGTAATATACATTTTATTTTTAACTAGTTTCCAAGGCAACACAATAAATAAATAAATATAAATGTTTATTTCAGTTTCAAAATGAATAACAAAAAAAGTAAAAATACTTTTTGCAATGAATTACTTAAAATAAAAAAATCTGAAATGTAATTTTCTTTCTATTTCTGCCTTTTCCAAGCAGCTGTCCCTTAGTTTTATTCAGTTTAAGTTAAAATACTAAAATAACTAAAACTATCCGTGCAAATAAAACACTAGTACAAAACCAAAAAATGACGAAAATGTGGAGTAAAATTAAAATGAAAACTAAAATTATAGTCAACTGCAGAAAATGATTCTCTTACTGACTGTGTCCTGTTTTCTAGTATAAATATCTACACATGCTTGAAACGAGATTTACTGGAAAATGAGTTAAGACATTATGTCTTGTTTGCTGAAAATATTATTCATATTTTATTAGTTTCTGCTTGGAACAATCAAAATATCTGCCTATGGTGTATGAAAATTAATAATAAAATAATCTTTATTTAAAGGCTGAACAAGTAAAACTCACCTGGCAGATATTTTTGCTTGTCTTAAGCCAAAACCAACCAAATTTGGATTATAATTTCAAAAACAAGTTTTTCCACTTGTTTAGTGAATGTATTAATAAGAATGTTTAGATATTTATACTAGAAAGAAGGACTAAAACACTATTTTTCAGTGAATAAAGGACATAATGAAGAGGAGAGACGTGATGTTCTGATGGTTTGAGGAAAGACATGTAAACATGAGACGCTGTTATGAAACAAATCTGGCGTGTGATTTGAGGTCTGCAGATCTGTAGGAGGACAGAAATCAATATTCTCATGAGCGTCTCCTACACAGCAGCATCTGATGAAGATCTGATGAGGACTCTTCTGGTCTTCTCTGTTCCTGCAGGTCATCTTCATCTCATCACGTGAGCTTCAGACCCGGAGGGGTTCGGATGGACATCACATCGCTTTTCTTCACAGCGGCTCCTCGGGGAACGAGCCCCAGCATCTCATCACATCACCACCCTTTAAACAAGATGAACCAAAAACTACTAACAGTCCTCCGCAACGAGAAGATCAGTCCAGCGCTGCCAGAGAATCAGATGTTTGTACAGGACCTATGTTTTTGTAAAGAAAACCTTCAAATACATGAAGGATATTTTTGATATTTTCTAAGATGATTTTAAAGATGTCACACAGTATATGATGGAAGATGTATTTATGTACTGATTAAAAACATGAAGTCATCTGCACCTGTCTTTATTCTAAACCACAGATGAGTTTGAGAGCTGAAAGAGTCAATGATGAAAGCAGACAGCAGGGGGAGACCTGCACTTATTAGTAGAGTTTACCAGCACTAGAGCTGTGTGTGTGTGAGTGTGTGTGTGTGAGTGTGTTAGTGTGTGAGTGTGTGCATGTTTATGAGGCCACAAATGTGTATAATGATTTATGAGGACATGTTCAGTGTCCCCGTAATTCAAAAGACTTAAAAAACATACTAAATGGTGTGTT
>JAUMHQ010000061.1:356981-369509 GCA_032361165.1 Enteromius paludinosus
CTCTAATATGTCAAAAACATATATATATATATATATATATATATATAAATAAACAAGAATTCTGAAACGGACATCATCCAGTGTTTTTGTAGAAATGAATTCAGTTGCATGTTTCAGCAAATAAAAGCTCATTTGCATATCTAAACCTAACGTTTCAGAAAACTTGTAATTTAAGAAATGTTTGCATTCATCAATGTAATCAGTCAGCTGAGTAAGTGAGGAGATAACTATTAATTATGTTTTATTACCCATTCACCTGCAGTGTCTTGCCATAAGACATTTTACCTGTACAGTAAATTCCTCTGGCTTCAATATTGTTGTTAGATATACTATAAAACACAAACAGTAAGTGAGAGAATCATGTTGTGCAGCGTCTGCTCTGCGTAAAGCCGCCCGTTAGCTATTTTCACCGCTTTGATCTGGAGTTTAATTTATGGACGTGTAAAGCGCTTTTGCTTTGATTCAACAGCTGATGAGAGATTCCTGGCTGTTTCTTTTGTTGTGTTGTGCTAAAGGTCAGAATGCTGTGGGAATTCATTTAATTGTGAGACGCGGGCCGCTGGCAGTGTCAAATGACTTTGGCCGTGAGTTCTTCCCATTTCATTAGCTGGCCGTTCTCCAATCCCTCACCCCGTAAATGCACCGTGACACGCTCGGCGTTTAGTATGCAACAGATTATGAACGACCGCGGCGAGAAGTTAATAGGCACGATGAGCGGCAGGCCCAGACCCATCAACATCTTTACCAACCAATCAGCGGCTCTTTAACGCCACAGAAATACAGCTGGCGTGATGTAATGAAGTCGTGTTCTTTAAGGCGCTCGGCCTCTTTTAGCTATAACCTTATCTGCTCCGTTGAATAGTTTTACGCTGATCAATAAACAGTTTTCCGTGGCCTTTTGCTGGTGTCACTTGTCATTGGAGAATGTAAATGCGTGTCAGAAACTAGCCTGACAGTTTCCCTTTGCTACATTACGAACGAGGGAAAAAGCCCATCAGCAATAAAGCAGATGATGGGCGGTTCGATGCCATAGCGCTGCCGTTATTCTGGTGGTGTCGTGCCATTTAAAGTTGCCTCGTTTTAACCAGGCTGATGAATTCATTTACAGATGATCGTGTTTGCGCTGTCTCGTGATGATGGATAATAGACTGTCCTGTTTCACGAATATTTCAGCTTCTACATACATAAATGCAAAAACTATTTTCTTCCTCAAGTCTTGTTTTGCAGTACAAATACCTAAACACATCAAGATTCATACATTTTTCTTCTTGAAGTAAGATGCAGTTGCAAATTTACTTGGGACATAAAATTAAAACATAAAAAGAAAACAACACTTCATATCTTAAGTCATTTTGGCAATCCAGTAAATGTATCTTGATATAAGAATGTTTAGATATTTATTTGTATTGGAAAACGTTATCTCTATGTTTTGCGGTAGCGTGTCAGTAGGAAATATGTGTTTCCATTTCCAAACATTATTTTTGTCATTAATTGTAATAATGCAGTGAGATTATTGTCTGACACACAGAGATCTGATCATTATCAGTCTTTCTGGAGTCCAGAACCAGAACAAACTGAGACAGACTCAATCCAGAAGAACTGTGCCAACGTCTCCAAGACGAAGAACAAAACAGTACAAACACAGATATTACGTAAAAAAAAGCTTTTATTTTGGATGCGATTCATTGTTTTACAGCACTAATATAATAAACAATTGCAATGATTATAAAAATGAAATAAATGGAAGCAAATGACCATTTCCATGAAGGTGGATATTACAGGCTCCGTTGTTTAATTTTGGTTCTATTCGTTATGATAACTTGCTTCATGTTATGAAAGTACACAAACTATTCAGAAATATTCAAGAGATTATATTACAATGGCCATGATGCTCTGTTAACCTTTGACCTGTTCTGTAAACTCCTTTATTGACACCGTTCTGCCGTCAATGACACGAAAGTGCTCACGTATGCTAAACAGATATTGATTATTAACATTAGGGAAAGTCATAATTCGAAGGGGTCTGAAGTAATTGTTGACTTGTGCAAGGAACGCAGGATCTCCTTCTGTTTGGTCCGGCCGCTTCATGAGCTTCACTGTGTTTTTATCTAACAGAGTCTTTCTGAGCTGTATCTGCTCTCCCAGCACAACTTCTTCTGCTTATTAAGATTTCAAAGATACAAACCGTGCTTCAGTAATTGCTTTCTTGAATCTGCCTTTAATAATTACACGTGGCAAACCAGCAGTGAAAATTAGAAAGGCAGAGACTAATGGAAAACTAGATTTTTTCACTGAATTAGAGAGAGGGACGATCCATATATTGACAATCCATCAAGATGAACGAGATCAGGAAAAGTGTTTCGGACTGTCCGGGAACAGCGAGGCAAACTGGGTGTGATGCAGCGTGGCACAGAGGATGCTGGGAAAACAGAGAGAGAGAGAGAGAACGAGCATCGGTGATACTGATGCACAAACACACATCTGAGCTCTTTAGAGGAAATGAATGCATGTCCAGAGCTGGAAATCTGAATGTTGAATCAAAACAGCTCGAGCTGACACTGCCGTGCGCTTCACAGACTTTTAAAAGAAGACATTTGAAGGGACCTGATTGTTCCAACCTGGGATTACTTCATGACTGCAGTTATAGAAAATTAATCTACAAATAAACACCCTTTTGCTCAATTCGGGTCTGTTTTGCTTCTAAAACATATCTCTTCTTTCATACTAGTGTGTATTCATACAAGAAGTGTTTCTTTTATTGCAATTTCTCTGTAGGTTTCTCTTACGAGTAGAAAACCTTTATTCCTTATATTTATATTTCATTCACACTGACTTGAACATTTACTCATAAAAACACGGTAAAGTGTTTGTTTACTGTCTGTTGACAGTGTTTTCTGATTCGTGGAGTGATAAAAAGTAGGATTTTCTGTATAAACGTGGCTTCATCCAATCTTCAGAAATGTATGCAGATTAGTGCATATTTAATTAGACCACGCCCTTATTTGCATATTTAAGCATTTCAGAAACTCAATGTGCTTTGATTAATTAACTGGGTAGGTATGGTGATACCTGTTAGCTTAGATTAGGCTAAATAGTCATTACAGTAATAGTTAAAAATTGGTTAAAAAGTCGGTTTACTTGTGTTGTTTTAATTTATAACGATTACAGATGCCACAATTGCATAATCGTTCACTTATGTTATTCTGCATCTTTAAAATGTGCCTTTTCTTTCTACAGGCTATATTAAGGGTTTTTACTTTTAGTTTTAGTATAACATACAAATTTTTATTTAAATCTAATGTATAGTTCACATTTGAGGGTTAATAACACGCAATACAAGTTGATTTTCATATTAAAAATATGGCATGCACTTGCTTCAAACAATGGTATAAACATCATTCAGGGATAATCATAATTAATAATTACAATTACAGTTTCAAAGGAATGGTCAACAATTCTGATTTTGGCTTTTTTAACATCAAATATTGATTGAGTGAAATTGTGTGTACAGTCATTATAAACACACATATTTAAGCCATCACAATCTCGTATTCCAGAGAGACGTGCGATGAGGTCATCATTTCTCCTGAAGTTTCTGCTGAACTTCTGACGTTTGTTCAGTACCTGTCGGTAAAATCCAAGCCAAAGCAGCCGCTCACGTTTCCGTACAGATCCACGTCTTTCCGCGCTTGACGCAAAGGTACAAATTGCATGATTATGATGTATCATGTATTCGCGAAAGTCTCTTTGTTTGGGAGAAAAATCAATAGCAAAGCTCCTGGAGCGCCTCTTCCTGGCCGTTACGTTTCCAGATAGGACGGCTCTAGAATTGCTGATTCTACATTTAGAATGACAGTGATTCATATGGTGCTGCTGTCTGGTTAGCCGGCTAACTTATACCTGAGGGTCTCCAGCTGACATTTCATCTACAACTTTGGGAAAGGTTAAGGGCCGCGGGGCCGCGAGCTGCAGGAAACCTTTAGCATCGGCTTATTTTTAGACTCCGGACGAAAAACTCTGCTTTGTTTGGGCTCGTCTGCCTCCAGAGGGCCGATGAGTAATTTAGCAGCTCTGTTTTACACGAGCCGTAAACAGGTAAAGTTGTTGAACTAGAGGAAGAGCCGTTTCTGTTTGCAAAACAAGGCCGCGGGGAGCGCGCAAACCAATAATCGCGTCTGTTTAATTCCACGTTTCACCGATTATGAGGAGTGTTTACTTATCATCAGTGCGGTATGTGTTTATATGTATTGAGCGGATTAAAGAAAAACTGAATGCTGTTTCAGATGCAGTGAGGCGTTCCCCGCCCCCGCCGCTCGACCTCTGACCCCGGGACGCCCCCGTCGCTCGTGTTTTGGTTGTAATTAGGGTGGCCGGTGCACCTGATGTTGACCTCGGTGTCGCTGCGGGGCGATTACTGGCTTTATGTGCGCCGCTGTAATTGCTTGTACTGTTGCACCCAGAAACACTCAGCATTCAGACGCGTTTCTTGTGCGGATGTTAGTAGTGATATTTTAGCATCAGCAATATTCTGTAATAGTTTTTTAAAAATGTTAACTGCAAAAAATGCTTTTCTTTTTGTCTTGCTTCCAGCCGAAATATCAAAAAATTCTCAAATCAAGAAGGATTATCTAGACAAGTCAAAACTATAGTCATGTTTTTAGCAAAAAATAAGTGAGTGAAACCAGAAAAATAATCTCATTTCCGACCCATTTTTGTATTTTTTTTTGGCTAAGAACACAACAAAAATTTAAGCAAAGCCTTTTTTGTGCAGTCTATTGGATTAGATGTTTTTGCTGAAATGTCTGTCATGTCTTTGTTTTTCAAGTTATTATTTTCTTTATTTTTTTTTACTATTTAAACAAAAAGGAATACAGAGAGAGTTCTTGCCTTGAAATAGCTAAAATTATAAGTTTGTTATATTTTATTCTATTTCAAGCAAAAATGGTTTCCTTTGCTAGAATTGTGAGAAAAAAGTTTGAATTGTGGGTTAAGATGTAAACTCACTAAACATTCTGAGAGATTCTGAATTTATCTCTTCACATTTCTCTTTTTTCAAACCATGGTCTTAAAAAATAAATTAATAGGTTAGGTAAAACAATATTGTATTTTCTCACAATTCACCCTTCACTGAGAGTTTGACTGATCCTACCATAAACCAGACAGGAGAGTAAAGTAACGCCAGACTTACTGTAAACTTGAAAAATGTAGTTTATTGTCATCTTCCTGCAGGTGCAACAAGATACCTTGAGATGTTCATCCATGTTTATTTTGTGTTATAACCAGTAAAGCAGAAGAGATCCGTCACGACACATTAAAGAGCCACAAAGCTGTAAATACTGTATCATTTGCTCAGTGATGTATTTTTCTCTGCGTGAGCATAGCAACAGTAACTAAGGAGGGGTTTTGCGAAAGGTCAATTGCAAGTTCTAATTTTGGCTATTTATTTATCAGAACTAGTTCTCAAAAATTACTTATTTATTTATTTATTTATTTTCCATCCTGTGGTGGAAACAAGCTTCTATATAATGTGTGTACAGCCCCGCCTCCTCGCCTGTCAATCAATCACTTTGCTACAAGTGTTTTATTCTTCACCAGTTACACACAACTTCAGTCCCATTCTAAACATCATTCATCATTTGATTTTTTGTGTTGTTTTAGGCTTTACGAGCGGGCCGGGGCTCGGTGACAGTGAGTGATGGTCTGGATGTGCTGTAGCCGATGTAATGCTGCTCCGGGGTCAGAGGTCAGAACTGCTGTATTCTTCACTTCCTTTGGCTTTATCCAGGCAGAATAAAAGAGCGTGTGTTTTAGTGAATGCAAACACTGACGATGCTTCACCTGAGGGGGGCTCGTATTTATCTTGTACTCTTCCGGAAGCTTGTCTTACATTTGTCTTCATTCAGCTACAGCTGTTCTTAATGCTTCCTGTCTAGAGTCCGTGAGCACAGGAAAACAAGCTGAAAACATACTTTAGCTTTAATAAATACTTCCTGTGAAGTATTGCACACACTGTATGATGTTTCCGTCTCGGTTAACTGCTCGATTAGTCTTTATACCTCGGTGAAGGCAGTGTGGAGTGGAACAGGTGTGTGTATGTCTAGCGTTTATCAGGTAATCAGCTTTTCTTTCAAGATGCTCTGATCATTTATTTACAGTATATGGTTATATTCATCAATTCAATAGTTATTTTTTTATAAAATAAAGCAAACCCAGCTGTTAATGTACAACACTGCAAACAATGATTCTCTTGCTGTTTCTGTCTTGTTTTCTGGAATAAATATCTTAACATTCTTAAGATTCCGTACACGTAAATTTAATTAAATGATAAAGATAAACAATTTTTACATTATTTTGTTTAATTTTTAAAGCATGCAAAAAATTATACAAAATAAAAAATTGTACATCTCGATTCAAGAATGATCAGATATTATACTAGAAAACAAGACGGAAACACTGAAACAGTTTATTTGCAGTGAGATATGATTGTACAGTAATTTAATGAAGAACTGATGTTTTTCTTGCAGCTCAAACCTTCAGTCTATTTGTTAATTGCTTGTTAGATCATTTTTTAAATATATATTTTTCATTTTAAAAATAGTAAAAACTAAAATAAAAAACAAAATATATATATATATATATATATACAATGCTCAAAAAAATAAAGGGAACACTTAAACAACACAATATAACTCCAGGTCAATCACACTTCTGTGAAATCAAACTGTCCTCTTAGGAAGCAGCACTGACTGACGATCATGTTCACATGCTGTTGTGTGAATGGAACAGACAACAGGTGGAAATTATAGGCAATTAGCAAACACCCCCAATAAAGGAGTGCTTCTGCTGGTGGTGACCACAGACCACTTCTCAGTTTCTGTGCTTTCTGTTACTTCTGAATGCTGGCGGTGCTTTCTCTCTAGCGGTAGCATGAGACGGAGTCTACAACCCACACAAGTGTCTCAGCTGGTGCAGCTCATCCAGGATGGCACATCAATGTGAACTGTGGCAAGAAGGTTTGCTGTGTCTGTCAGCGTAGTGTCCAGAGCACGGAGGTGCTAACAGGAGACAGGTCAGTACATCAGGAGACGTGGAGGAGGCTGTAGGAGGGCAACAACCCAGCAGCAGGACCGCTACCTCCACCTTTGAGCAAGGAGGAACAGGAGGAGCACTGCCAGAGCCCTGCTAAATGACCTCCAGCAGGCCACGAATGTGCATGTGTCTGCTCAAACGGTCAGAAACAGACTCCATGAGGGTGATATGAGGGCCTGACGTCCATAGGTGGAGGTGGTGTTCAGAGTCCAACACCGTGCAGGACGTTTGGCATTTGCCAGAGAACACCTAGATTGCCAAATTATGCTATGGACTGGCCACCCGTTCCCCAGACCTGAACCCAGCAGATCTGGGACATAATGACCATGTTGCTCCACAGACTGTCCAGGAGTTGGCGGATGCTTTAGTCCAGGTCTGGAAGGAGATCCTTCCGAAGATCATCCTCCACCTCATCAGGGGCATGTCCAGGTGTTGTAGGGAGGTCATACAGGCACGTGGAGGACACACACACTACTGAGACTCATTCTGACTTGTTTGAAGGACATCACATCAAAGTTGGATCAGCTGTAGTGTGTTTCTCCACTTCACTTCAGAGTGTGACTCCAAATCCAGACCTCCATGGGTTAATACATCTGGTTTCCATTGATCACTTTTGTGTGATTCAACTATGATAAGAACAAAGTATTTAATAACAATATTTTATTAATTCAGATCTAGGATGTGTTATTTTAGTGTTGCCTTTATTTTTTTAGTAGTGTATACTGTATATGTGTTTTTATATATTTTTTATTAATTAATTAATACTTTTTTTTACATGTTATTTTACAGTTGTTCCGATGTTTTTGTGTGTGTGCAATTTTTCAGATTTCCAGATTATATTTTGTTTTGTACTTCTTCCTGGAATTTGAATGTATGTAGATGTGTGTGTGTGTGTGTGTGTGTGTGTGTGTGTGTTCTTTTACAAAACTTTACTCTAATCAAAATATAAACACACCTATTAATTGAACCATTTAATGAAAAACAAAAGTGTACATTATGCCACAAAATCATTTGTTCAAACCATCAGTTTCTTCTTTTAGACCCCCCCCCCCCCCGATATATATATATATATATATTTATATATAAATTTTCATTCATTGTTTTCTTTCATTATTCCAAATAATGCTTCTCTGTTTTCCACATTTTCAGATCATATTCAGATCATTTCTTGGTTGTTGCAGTACTCACAGGATGTGTTGTAGACTGTTGGTGTTTGTTGTACAGTGAATATCATCAGATCGTGTGAGTACGTGTCGTAATGGCCCACGCTAGCGCCAAGCTTTCCTCTAGTTTTTCTTCTTCATTAAGTGCGCTCTGAAGAGTGTTAAATAATATTAATGACCGGGAGAGTCGTTACTTACCTGGCTTTGCGCCGGCTCAAGTGATTTTATCGATCGGCGGCGGGACGTGGCACAGAACGGCAGATTATTCTGCCTCTGATATTATCAGCAGCTTAAATAAGTTGATTAGCACAAGCGCTATCTTTAAATAGATCTGGATGATGATGTTGATTGGGTGGAGCAGGACGCCATCCATCTTTTTGATCTGCTAATAACTGGAATCCATCACTGCTCGCCGCTCTCCTCCTCGTCTCTCCTGAGTCCACAGGTTTTTAGGAGAACCGAGCCAGGAATGTAGGACAGCGAGAAGCGCTCTGTTATCTGTCAGCGCTTCTGTAGGCCTTCGCCGAGGAGCCATCACCAACATAATCATCTACATAAACACCTAGCAAACATCTGACTCTGATCTTCTGTGTTATGGCCAGCTAATAACTTGTTCAGTATTTTAGTTCACGATCAACGAATAATGTGCTATTATTAGGAACACGTCAGTTCTCCATAAATCTGTGAGTAGTTAGAAATTAATAGTATTTTGATTAGGATGAAACGGATTGAAATCTGAAACAGCAGTTCTGTCAGTACTGTACTGCATGATCATTTCTAGAAATTAATAGCTGTTTGGCTTTTATTAAAATAAAACCTTTGGTTGAAAAGCAATAATAATGAATTATTAATCATCTGGGGGAAAAAATCAAGCTGAAAACAGAATAATAATAATAATATAATAAAATACAAAGAAAATCTGGAAGAGATCACCAGAAAGCAAGGAGAACTGAGTGTCTAATAAATATAGATAATATCATTCTTGCATTATCAAAAAACACCAGCTCTTTATGAAAGTATAGATCATTACAGTGTTTGTATTTTAATTAGAGTTAAACCATGTGAAAATCTGTTCAACTGAAAAAATCTGGGAAAGTAGAAAACAGTCAAATAAATTTTTTTTTAATGTAAATATATATTTAAAAAAATATATATAAAAGAGAAATCAGGATCAGCTAATAACATTATTATTTAATTTAATGTGATTTTTATTATTAATTATACAAATGATTTAATTATTATTGCATCATGATCTTATATGTAAATGAATGCTCAAATATGTATTTGCTAGGCGCCAGTCTGCTGGAGGGGTTATATGAGAAACTCTTCCTCGTTATAATGCTACAATAGTTAAAGAGTAACCAGTAACCTGTGATTAAACATTCAGTATTATGTGCATAAATAAATATGATACAAAAAAAGTAATAGGTTTAAGTAAATCCGTGAGTAATCACTAATAAATGTCTAAACTGAAAGTCATAATGTAGGACAGATTATGGAAATGATCGTTTGAGGAGTGGCTTAGAAGTTTAGACATGTTTACTGCACACCTCAAAGGTCATGTAAATGTTTGTGAATTATTCAATTCTGCATAAACACACCCAGCTGTGGTCTGACACGAGGCCATGAGTACATTCAGTAGTGTTTATTTAAAACAACAAGCTCTTGTGAATGTGGAGCTCTAACGAGGCCTCTAGGAGATCAATCATCAGTGCTTAGATGTCCTTATGTGTATTTTTGCCTCTTTTGACAGGAGACTTTTAGAAAAGACAGGAGAGTGTGAGGAGAGAAAGTGACAAAACCAGGTCAAATTAGACTATATATTATTATTATGTTAGAATAAACTTGATTTTCTATAGCACCTTTAAAAGCGCTTTACAAGATGACCACAAAAGAGAAATGCGAACGTGCATTCATCAATTTCAATTCTGTATTATTTTACAGAAATGTATTAAAACTAAAACAATAAAAACTGAAATTCTGACATTATAACGAGACTTAATGAATTTTAACAGTGTTACTAAGTTATTAATGTTTTTAACTTTAGGTGAGAGTTAAATGACAGGAAATGTAATCTAAATGCAAAAATAGGAGAAATGTGCACATTTGATTAAATATTAATATTGTTCAGTACTAGCATAACAGGAAAGGTTTTTAATGGATTTATTTTTTACATTTTTATCATATAATGTAATATTAGTAAAAATCTAATCAAGCTACTAAATTAAAGAAGATTCTATTGAAGTGTAATTATAACTATTGTTTTTAACATTGTTAAACAATGTATTAAAGTGATCATAATGATCATTGTTTTATCAAATTTAAGCCCTGTTGATTTTGCTGTTGTAGCCATGGCTTCTGATATGACTTTACATCCTAAACAAATAAATACCGACTGATGCTGATAAATATGTGAGCCTGGAGTCATAAGTAGCACAGGTTTATATATAACAATACATCGCAAATAGAAAACCATCATTTTTAATTAGTAATATGCATGGATAAGAACTTCATTTGCACAACTTTAAAGCCGATTTGATCAATATTATGATTTTTTTTGCATCCTCAAGTTCCCGATAGTTATTATTCCAGACCGTTATTGTTCAGATAATGTTGAAATAAATCTCAGTTTCAAGACACTGACGGTTTTGTGGTGCTGGGTCACATATTAATGGTGCATAAAATCACTTATATCATTTAATATCCTGCCTGCCTGTTTAAGATTCTTACTGAATCAGTTTGTTCGTTCGCCGGTGGAAGTGCAGTTAAACTGTTCAAACAGAGCAGCCTTATTCTCTGCGCTCCGAGTGTTATTGATATTGTTGGTTGTTTTTTTCCAGGCCGGCTTAGCCAACTGTGAACAGAACGCTCGGCCTTAATTTGATTAAACACTTTGTTAGGAACAGCAATTAATGCGCTTTCTCTGGCCATTTTTAATGGCTCGCAGCAATTAATACATTGGATCTTGTTAATTATTCTGCTGTTTTTGGTCATAGGTGATGGTTCCAGCGGAGATGTAGTTTCGGGGGGGCGAGAGAGCGCTGTCACGGCCTGAAAGCTCAGCACACTTGAAGCTAGAATCCATTTATTCCCCAGGCCAGGCCTAATTACCCCTCTCTGCCACAGGTACGGAGCGCCTTCATCCCGGCCCGAGCACGCCTGCACCCAACCAATAGGAAAAGATTAATTGTTTGCTTTCTTTTGTATCTCCGGGGACACGGGTCACTTAATAAAGAAAAATAATTCTCCCTTGCACCCGATTGGGCTTATTTCCCCAAAATGTGTGTGGACACGAGCGCGGGAGGCTTTTGTTCTCGTTAGCCATTACATTCGGAGCAGCAGAAATACAGGAATGAAGGGAAATTGATGAGCGTCCGAGCGGCGCTGGGCACGAGTTGTATCATCATTTGTACGGCCGTTTGCCTTTAATTCCTCATTATGGAAGTGGAATTAGGCCGGCCGGTAGCTCGCTCGCTCACCGTGCTCTATAATAACACAAAAATAGAGGTGCAATTAGAGATGTGTGTTAATTGAGCGCCGCGGCGTTTGCTGAGTGAACACATCACGGGCCAGAAAGGCATTAATGGCAAGCGCTCAACGCTGAGGTCAATAAATGCATGCGGAAATGCAAATGGCACTGTAACGTGTCAGATAAGTGACCTTTTGAGGAAAAAGACTCGGTCGGTGTGACTCACCGACACCCCATTCATCACTCCAGCAGCGTCTGAAGAGTTAAAGCTTTACATCAAGCTCCAGTCTGATGGTTTCTTTCTGTCAAGCGATTATGCTTTTCAATTTCGTCTAGTTTGTTATTTAGTTTCAAGTTCATTACGTGGAGGCTGAGGATTTACCGCCCAGAAGAGAAAAGCACTGTACAGACATCACCAGAAGTCATTTTAGAAAGAAATATTTAGATTCGACATTACATAATAATGCAGATTTAAATATTAAATGGTTTTAAAAAGAATATAGGAATGCCAGTGGGTGGCGGCAAGTCACTGTCTTAATGAGTGAGTCATTGAATCATTCATTCAACCAGTTCAAACGATTGATTTATTTAGAAACAAAGCAACTGGCTGCCTTTTTACGAATGAGTCACTGAATCATTGACTCACTCAGTTCATTCAAAGTGATGTGCTGCGTCCGAAATCGCATACTTCTTAAGTAGGTACTACAATTAAAACTGAACGTACTACTCAACCGTTAAAACAGTACGTTCTATATAGTATGAATGTGGGTAGTATGAATGGAATTCGGACGTACTACATCCGCCATA
>JAUMHQ010000061.1:369609-390325 GCA_032361165.1 Enteromius paludinosus
GTGTGTTTGATTAGGGTTGGAGCTAAACTCTGCAGGACACCGGCCCTCCAGGACCGAGTTTGATGACCCCTGGTTTAAGGGTATAATACGTCACTTTATTTTGCACATTAATGAACGATAGTGTCCTGCACCTGCTAGTTAAAGAACACCACAAATGATATCAGGCTTCTGAATAATGTTGGTTTGACTGCACAGGTAATTATTGAAACCATTAAAACGGTATGCTGTGAAACTGCTAGGATCTAACAAGGGATTGAATCAGTTTCTAAATCTGAATGCAAACATGTCCGAATGAACCATATTTACATCGTTTCTTTTAAAACAAAATACAGATCGTTCTAATTATCGCTTATTAGTGTTTCTACATCACAATTCCCTAGTGTAGAGTTCAAACTCACTTCAAGTGTGTGTTATGGCACTCAGAGGATGGTCATAAAGGTGTGTGTGTGTGTGTGTGTGTGTGTGTGTGTGTGTGTGTGTGATAAAGTGCTGTGTTGTAGTGTGAGGCGTGAATACTCAGACTTATCCTGAGGTCCTCTTCTAATGATCCCAATACTCCAGATAGTAATCAAACACCTAAAATCATCTTTATTTGTGTGTTTTCAGAGAGGAGCACCTGATTCTGTAGTTTCGGGTTGCCAGCTTCATATCCAGTTCTCTCTCTAGTTCTCTAGTTCTTTAGACTCTAGTTCTCGTCTTTTGCCTAATTCTAATGAGTCATATTTTAATGGAGAATAAATAAATAGAACTCATTTGACCGTGTGATGTGTAGAAAAGTGTCTGCATAGTAGAAGAATGTGATGATGCTAGGATCACAGCAGCAGAGATATGAATAAATATGAATCATACGGGTTCACCATCCCTCCACCTCCACCACGAAGGGTTCTTTGACCTTGATCTTGCCGCTGTTAACGATCACACACTCGGTGTAGGGCAGGTTCCGCTCGTTAGTGTCCTGGAGCTCGACGGTGTGAACCACAGACTGAAACACAGCCACGAAACACAGTCAGATGCACTTCTACACTACTCTACACTAACACAGCTTTACAGTCCATCACAAAATCATGCAACCATTCAGTACTGCTGGAAAAAGATTTAACTAAACTAAAGTTGAAATGAGTTCATTGTTGATTCAACTGCTATGTTAAATTCAGCTACTGTCTAATAACGTCACTTTTGCATTTTTCTGGCAGCTATACAGCTGAAATTGTATTTATTTCATAATGAAGAATTTTGCAACATTAATATTTGTGACCCTGGAGCACAAAATCAGTCAGAAGTGTCAATTTTTTTAATTGAGATTTATACAAGCTGAAGCTGAAGTTGTTAGGAGAGGACAATATCTGTCTGAGACACAACTATTAGACAATCTGGAATCTGAGGGAGCAGAAACATCTCAATATTGAGAAAATCTGCTTTAAAGTTGTTCAGATTAAGTTAATAATGCATATTACTGATCAGAAATCAGTTTTTATATATTTACGATAGGACATTTACTAAATATCTTCATGGAACATGATCTTAATATCCTGATGATTTTTAGGATAGAGAAATGTATCATTTTGAATCATACAGTGTATTATTGTCTATTTGCACAGACGTCCCTGAGCTGCTGACGACTGCTGCTGTGCTCCAGAGACACTTGTTTTAATGTGTGTGTTTCTCTCTCTCTCTTCTACAGGACTCATACCATCCCCTCCAGCACTTTTCCAAACACCACGTGTTTTCCGTCCAGCCACGGCGCTCTGGCTAGCGTGATGAAGAACTGAGATCCATTGGTGTCCGGTCCAGCGTTGGCCATGCTGACCCATCCTGCGCCCAGATGCTTCAGCCTGAAGTTCTCGTCGGCAAACGTGCTTCCGTAGATGCTTTTACCTGAAAGACACCAGAACCACAGGAACTACTCCACACACCTCCTGAACGTCTGCTCAGGTTCCACACCTGTTCCTCACACAGCTTCAGCTGTATGTTTCCGTGCACCCAAATACTCTGTTTACAATCGGACTGGAGAGCCTTCATATAAATGCCTTTGATGATTGAATTTTAATGATTGAAATGTTGCATCGGTAACTAGCTGAAATAATAAGAAGTTATTTTCTAATTGCAAAAATAAAAAATAATCCATGCACAGTAAATGCATCTTGATTCCAGGATGATTCTATATTTACACTAGAACACAAGATCATTTCTTCAGCTGGTTCTGACCTCCGGTTCCGTCTCCGGCCGTGAAATCTCCTCCCTGGATCATGAAGTCCTTGATGACTCGATGGAACTTGCTGCCTTTGTATCCGTAACCCTTCTGAAGAGAGGACGTGTGTCAGGACTCGTCACGTGTTTAGATGTGTGTCACGATGATGATGTGAGCTTTACCTCTCCGGTGGCGAGAGCCACAAAGTTCTGTGCGGTCAGCGGGGTGACCTCTCCAAACAGACCAATCACGATCCTGCCCACCTCGTGTCCTCCGACGGTGATGTCAAAAAACACCTGCAGCACAAACACACACAGACCACACACACTGTTCTGTAGTAGAAATATAGAGACGTTCTTGAATCAAGATGCAGTTACTGTACACGTAAAATGACTCAAGATAATAAGTAAAAATCTCAATTGTGCTTATTTTTAGCCTGAAACAAGCAAAAACATCTACCGATGAGGTAAGAAACATCATCTTAATTTCAAGGCTAAACAAGATTATTTTTCTTGCCCTGTTGGCAGATATTTTCATGTTTTAAGCAAAACGTAACAAAATGTACAGGTACAGTACAGTCATCTTGATGTAAGAATGTTATACTAGACAAAATAAAAATATAAAGTTAGAAAATCTTTTACTGTTTTTTTCTGCATTTATTTGATCAAAAATACTGTATAAATAGTGAAATGTTATTATAATCTAAAGCAGCTGTGTTCTGTGTGAATCTGTGATGTTCAGCATCATTCCTCCAGTCTTCAGTGTCACATGATCTTCAGAAATCACCATAATATACTGATTTACTGCTAAACACACACTTCTGATTATTATCTTACATGAATTAAAAGTTTAAAAGAACATAATTAATTAAAAATAAAAAAAAGGATGGAGGTTAGATTGATTAAGAAATATAAAGTGATAAACTCGCATCAATTAAATAATCCAGAAATGTTCTGAAGATCATGTGACACTGAAGACTGCAGTAATGATGCTGAACATCACAGATTCACACAGAACACAGCGGATTTACATTAGAGTAATATTTCACTATTTTACTGCATAGAAAACAATTGTTTAAGTTGTAAAGAAAAAATACAACATTAAAAGTTTTTTTCTATTTTTGATAGAGAGCCTTGGTGAGCAGAAATGACTTCTTTAAAATATTGTAAATCCTAATCTTTTGAAGTTAAACGCGCGAATAAATAAATAAATAAATAATAAAAACCGCGAATGAGCCTTTTTTTATTCAGACGTGAATTATACTGTCAGCATATTCATAACCAGCTCTTCTGTCCTGATGCTGCACTGCTGTGTTTCTGTGAAGCTTCATATGTGACGCAGTCCAGGAACGCATCGCGTCGCGTCGAGATGTAATGAACAGAACAGATGCGTCGCCGGACACGCATGCGCGCGACCAGTCATCGCTGTAAAGACAAAAACAGTACCGATGCGCCGCGGCTCGAGTTCGTGTCGGCGCGGGTGGATGAGTGTGTCGCGGACGCGTCGCAGAGGACGCGCGGCTCACCTTGTCCGTCACTCGCGGTCCCGTCCGCGTTTTAAAATCAATGGCGCTTCCTAAAAACGGCAAATAGAAGAGCGCCAGCGCGCGCCAAAGCTGGTGTCGCTGCATCTCTGAATATGGATGCGATGCGATGCGCGGATTTGACTGAAGAGAAGCAGCGGATTCCGTGACGCACGCGTCTTCCTGTATGACGCTCCGCCTCTCGCGCGCGTCACCGTCTCGGGAGTTTATTTACGTACACACATATGACTCTACAACACACCGATTTAAAATTAGTAGCCATAGAAAAACTGTGTTTTCTTGTAAAAATCTTTGTTTTAGTTATATGTTTGGAAAATAGGATTTTTCCGAAATCCGTTTCTCCCTATATATATATATTGAACAGGACTAATCTAGTAGTCTATCCGTTAACACAGTGATCACGTTAAATTGGATCTTCCATTAAGATTTTTAAAATTATTTTAGGATGAATAAATGCACTCTTATAAAGAAAGGTTCTTCAAGGCATTGATGGCTCCTTAAAGAACCTTTAAATCGATGGAGCCTTTACACCGCAAATGAGCTTCTTTTTACAGGTTCTTCAGATTATTCAAATGTTCTTCCCATTGCAGTGATGCAATAAAGAATAACTGTTTCTTAAAAGAGCCATTTGTCATCAGTGTGAAGATCGTTTTAATAATCAGATTTCTTCCATTATAAAGAACCTTTAGTGGTTTAATGGATGTTTAAGGTTCTGCCAATAAAGAAGCTTTATTTTGAAGAGTGTAAAGAATGGTTCTTTCCAGAAACTGAAAGGTTTTTTGGGGAACCCACGATGCTTCTATGGTATCGCTGTGAAAACCTTTATGTGTCGGTAAACAGGCTTAGAAATCTTTGGTTTATGTTTGGCGTGGTATAAACCCTGTTCTAATCTGGTTTAGTCTCTTCAGTCTTTCCTCACAGCACACGATCCAAGGGGCCCCGGGTCCCTTAATCAGGTCAAGAGCGCGCTTCATTACACCCGCTGGTAGCTGCCATGTAAAGCACCAGAGCTCATCTCAGAAGGCCTGACCCAGGAGAGCCGGCTGTAATGGCTTCTGCGCTGATGGGTGGTCTAATCATCGGCATGGACATGAATTTTAGTCGAGCAGTTATTTGATTCAGCTCTGGTGTTTCACGGGAAGCCCTGTGCTCAGGTGTGCAGGTTTGGTGTGTGTTTCACAGCAGCTCTCAGATCAATGCACGCTTACAGATGAAAGGAGAAAGGTGCTTCAAAACCAAGAGCAGACTGACAGAAAAAAAGACATACGCTCAAGGTAAATGTGCAACACGACAGGAAAATAAATACAAAATATTGAAATGAAAAAATGGCATGATCATCGAAAGGCACTTTGCAGAATCAAAAATGGCATCAGTGTGAAATTGCCCTTTTGGAATGTGTGTGTGTGTGTGTGTGTGTGTGTGTGTGTGTGCACACATTAACATACATTCAGTTTTTTCTCATGTCACCCTCTTCTCTGTTTTTCCTGAAAGGGATCCTGAGGCGGCAACTTAGCAAATCGCGGCAAAAATTGTGTTTAATAAATAAGCTCCTCTGGGAGTTCAAGTACGCTTCTGTAAATATAATTCCCTGTATTTCATCGTGAAGACTTCCACTGGGCGGTTTGGTTACGGCGTGCTGGTATGATTGCGATTCATCCAGCTTCAGTTCTGTCAGGACGCGTTACAGAGATTCTGAAGACTCAAAGAGAGCAGAGCTTCAGAGTCGCTGAGCAGGATTGAGAGAGACAGAAGGAGAAAGAGCAGCGGTCTCTTGCTGATGGCATCTTCAGATCTGCTTCACACTGACCGTCTGCATGTCTTCACTGCTCCTGCCAGCGGCTGATGGCTCAGAAATGAGCTGATGTGGTGTAGTGGTTAACCATCTGGGTCGGTGACTGAGAGCCAGGCTCCAGGAGGTCTGAAGAAGAATGATCTACATACCTGTCTTACAAAAATAGTGTTTTGTTACTGTTCCCATTATGATATAATGTTTTCAGAATGCCCTGTTGTTTTAAAAAACATTTTTTCTTGGTTATGTGATTGTTAGAGAAAACATTAAAGGGACGTTCAGTTATATTTTTGCAAACGTTATGGACGCGTTCCCTGTGAATGTTCTCTGAATCTGAAACAAGCAGCACACAGCAACACCTAAAATAACATCCAACTAAAACGTTTCAGAAATGTTTTTGTGTTGATGCTTTGAGAATGTTATTCAAAACCAGATGAATTTGAACGTTACTGGAAGAATATTAATTCATAACCTTGCCAGAACGTTCTCTGTTAGTTGCATGCCTACAAAAGTATAGTGACGTCTCAAGGAGACGCTTGCTCTAATCAAACGAACTCATTAGTACGGCATTCATACATTTTATATCATTTAATTTATGTAAAATGTATGATTTTGCCAACATTATGAAAACGTTCCATTTGAATGTTCTCTAAACCATCTCAAACAAGTAGTACATAGCACTAGACTAACATCCCACTCAAACATTTTTGGAATGATGTCTCCTATTTTCAGAACATGACTAGTGAATAACCTTCCTGAGAACATTTCTGTTAAGTGAATACCTATAAAATATGACAGGCCTGTCGCTTTCCTTAACTCAAATTAAGCTACCAAACGTATTTGTTGCATGCAAGTACAGTATTCCTACATTTTATACTTTAATGTAAAATAATAACGTAAGTGATTCTAAACGTCTTTTTGGCCTGCAACCGGATTATTTCGACAGGCTCTAGTGCGCCCCCTTGGTCCTGTTTGATAGAATGACAACGACATATATCAATTCAGTTCAGATGGAGAGCGTGTATTTAATTTCTGACAGGAACGAAAACAAGGACGTGAAAGGCGTTCGATAGACTACAGATTGTTTGACTGGTTAAATATTTACCTGAAAAAATCTCTCTATTAAATAGTTCTGAATTGTAATAATTAAGTCATTTAAGTGGCGGTGCATCTGTACATCGCCTTTTTACCGCGTTAAATTCAATATGGCGGCAAAACCGACTTGAGGTAATTTGCGCTGGAGATAAAATATAACCTAATTCTGTCTAATTAAAATATTCATAGCTAAAATTAGGCTATTTTAGCTTCAAATCGATATTGAAATTGATTTAGATCAGTGTTGCGTTTAATGTTTTTCTCACGTTTTTTAGAATCGGCGACCCTCATATTTCCTCAGAAACTCTAGTCTATAAAGGGTTTGTGAATCCAGGACACAGCTAGTATTAAAAGCTCCAAACCCGGCGGTGTCCTGGAAATCTGCGATATGAATGAGTTCACAATGCTATCAAACGACACAAAAAGAGTTTTGTTAATAGATAAACAACAAAAGCGTTTTGACATCATTAATAGACTGATGTAAAACACACTCGAGGCACTTCTATAAATCTCTTTTTTGCATGCATGCAGTGGGATATTAACAGGCCATTTATTATAAATCTGAGTTGCAACAACAGGACGAGCATCAACTCCCATCTGAATATACGTCTATATTAATGAATTATATACTCAGCAACCCGTGACCTTAAAACTATAATAAGAGGCGCTGGTGGCTGAATTCTTTATCGGACTCCTGTCAAACGCAGCCGTTCATTTGTCTTTCAGCCATCAGCAGAATTAATTAAGAAGAAATGCAAAGGGTCTAAGTGAATGTCAAACAGCAGTCTATGTTAATGAAAGACACACCTAAACACTTTTTCGCGCGCTGGAAATATACAAATGAAGCCCAAGTTAACGCTCAGCTCTAATAATCCGTTTTTTGGCACAGAAAATGATATATTTGGGCAGTTAATGTATTGATCTCTTCTGCCCCTCGAGTGCACTTTATTTCTCCGGTCATTTATCAATGAATAAAAACACCAATACGCTGTCATAATAGCAGTGTTATTTGGAAGTGTGACAACTATAAATGGTTTAAAGGTTAGGCTCCACATGCTTTATTCTTATTTAAATAATAACAATAATTTATTCAAATGAAATAGAGTGTATCGTGTTTTAATTTAATGTTAATGATGATTGCGCTAGCCTGAAATAAGCTTTATCTCCATCTACGCGCTGTTCTTGCGCACATTCTTTAAGGGTGAAATGCATTTGTAGACAAGAATTCATTTTCAGACGATTATGTTTGTGTTTTGGTTCGTTATCAATCTGCAGAGACCTCTAGATGACGAATGGGCCTGTCAGAATGTTGCCAGTCAAAACATTTACCCCTCCTCTGCTGTAAAATACCCTACATTCAGACACAGAGCGCTTTCCCAAACTTTCTCAAGCGTCTGGAAGGAAGGCTGGGAAACAAGTTACGCGCTCTTATCTGGTGACTTGAAGAAATAGGCTAATACAATTATCAAATGCCTGATTGATAGAGTCATTCACTATCATGCAAACTCAAATAGAAAATTCCGACGATAATTTATGATCCCAGCAACTTTCAAATCTGATCTAACGCACGATCCGACGCTCGTAAAAAACCGTGGTGCCAAATTAAAACCAAGCGTTCAGCATCACTTGGAGACGCGTGCTCGAGCTGGGGTCGCGCCTGGCGCGTGCACGCGCCGACAGGGGTTCGAGCAGAGCTCTCGGTCAATGCTGAGATGTTGTGAGTGTCCGAGAGGCACAGCCTGGACTCTTCTGACAGGGTAAGTGTGTTTGGTTTGACTCGCACAAACATGCGGCGCGAGCGCAGAAGTCCGGGACGCCTCGGCTTCTTCACTTCGCTCAGTGTTTCAGTGCGTTTAAACGCGCGTCGCGGCCTGACTAGTTAAGTTAACCAGCGCTTCTTTTCTGAAGAGCACATGAAAGTCCACCATCATCATCCACCATCTGTGCTGCTGTTACAGTCGGACATGCTGAAGCCGGGCGAGCCGAGCGGTTCTGCTTTCCTCAAAGTGGACCCGACCTACATGCAGCACTGGCAGCATCTCTTCCCCCAGAACAGCGCGCTGAAAGCCGCCTCCCTGCCGCCTCCGGTGCCTCTGCAGAGACCCAGCCTGATCTCCTCCAGCTCCAGCTCCTCCACCGCGTCTCCCGCGGCTCAGATCGCGCTCTTCGGACAGAATCTGGGCTCCGACGGCGGCGGGGCTTCTCAAGCCAAAGAACTTTGTTTGTCGTCCAACTTTAAGAACGATAAAGGATCGCGGCTGAAGCTGAGCTCCGAGGAGCTGGACTATTATCTGTACGGACAGCAGCGGATGGAGATCATCCCGCTCAACAACCACAACGGAGACCTCAACAACCGTATGTAGCTTTATGCTCTTTCATAATCATAACACACACACACACGCGCGCGCGCGCGCTCTATTAAACATAAAGAGGAGGAAAGAAGGAGCGCAAGAAAACTTTTCTAAAACATCGGCGTTCTGCTTGAAGAAGCGCGCCACGCGCCTCGAATAAAACATCAATACAAATCCTACAGTAAGCAGACGATATAGTTTTTGTAAAGCTCAAAAGAACCGTACAGTCAGCTCAAGGGTGAAATATGGTTCTTGGACACAGCAGAACCCGAGAAGAACCGTGTTTTTTGGGGAGAGTTTGATTTAACGAGCGCTTTATTACCAACCTGTTTCTGGCGACTAGTTTTCGAGGAAAAATAAGTTAATTTATGTGTGGTTGCGTATTTTCGAAAAAAACATGCATTTAAATTAATTCTTTATTTAAGTGAATAATTTAGTTTTATGATAAAATTGCACTGGTGTGCATTAATAACTGCTAGTTCAGTATTTTATGTTTGTGCAGCTGATTTGACTGAATTCTAGAGATCGAACTGAATTAATTCACGAGCAGGTGCGAGTTGAATTTGTGGGTTTTTAATCCGAGCGGTTTTGAATATCCACAAACCATTGAGCCTACTAAAATTATTAAAATGGAACCAAATCGACTTTCACTTTAAATAAAATGCTTCTTAATCTCGGCCTTATTTTAAAATGCATAAATATTTTTAGCTGATTTGTAGTCTATATTTAAATGTTCTTTTTTAATTAAAAATCAAATATATGATAATGACATTATTGCCAGTGTCAACAGCTGAAATCATTTTTACTCTCAATTCTTCTGAAGGAGTCTTTATTCATTTCTGCCCGTTTTGTTCCGATAGTATAGTTTTTTTTTTCTCGGGATAATGGAATAAGCGCTTAGCTGCTCGGAGGGAGATGCTGTAAGTGTGAGATGTGAAGATGCTGAGTGATCAGCAGATCTTCATCGATAAATGCAGCAGCACATGAGGGATGAGCGGACAACACACAATTAATTGCTGTATAGTTTTGTGGAGTGAGTCCGGATCACTGATCGATCTGCTCCATCGGCCCACATTCATCATCCCAACACGGGACATGTGTGTCTCCGGGGGACAGTGAGACTTCTTTATCTACATGCGGGATTCTGAGGCCATATTTCAGAGCAGTGCAGCTCATTTATAAAGCGCTTCACACACATGGACTCGCGGCTTCGTTTGCGCGGCGCTTTCTTCAGACGCACAGCGCGAGAAAAATATTGTGATGCACATTACAAACCAAGACCAACACGATTCAGACTAAAGCGCATCTAGAAAGCCACCAAAGTCAGTGTAGAAGACGGATGAACATTGCGATATATTTCTGTAGGGCGCTTTAATGAGCGAAAAACAAATCATGTTTTAAGAGATCAGGTGTTTAAATAGGCTATTGAATATAGCTGGGTTTTTTACTCTCTTCTTAGTCGTGCACTTTTTTTGCAAGCATCATTTGCAAGTATCATTTAAATTCATACTTATTTTTTTTGCATAATGAAAAGTCAAATGCACACAAGCCAGTCATTTTAAATCTAATGCTGTGCATAATTGCTGCTTTTGTGCATAATTTAAAGTCAATAATTTCAAGTAAATTGGACGTTTTTTGTGTGCATGAAGTCAATAATTTACATTCAAATGCTCAAAAATCTGTTTTCACATCATTTAAAATCAATATTATGAATGCAAATACACAAAATCATTTTAAAGCGTAATTACGTTTTTTTCTAAATCAGTTTTTGCACAATATAAAATCATTAATTGCACCTTTTTTTGTGCATAAGTTTAATCCCATAGAAGCACATTTTCTTGAGTGACTGCTGTCCTGAAATGCTTGAACACTGTCTTTTTTAAAAGCTGATGAATGCATGTGATTTTAGATTTGAAACGCTCTCTAGTCTACATCACAAGTGTTCCCAGAGCAGCGGCGGAAATGTCTTCATGCACCAGCTGACAAAAGCACAATTTAAAGTTTGTTTGTGACTCAGTGAAGGGGATCTCGGGGGCCGTCCGGGGTCCCATCTGTGTGCGGGTAAATAACAGGCCCTCTCGCTGTGCCGTCCCTCAGGCTGTGACATGTGTGCGGACAACCGTAACGGTGAGTGCCCGATGCACGGACCCCTGCACTCGCTGCGGAGGCTGGTGGGGACCAGCAGCTCCTCGGTGACCGCTCCTCCTCCAGAGGTCCCGGACTGGCTGAGAGATCTGCCCCGCGAGGTGTGTCTGTGCACCAGCACCGTCCCAGGTCTGGGATACGGCATCTGTGCAGCCCAGCGCATCCCGCAGGGCACCTGGATCGGGCCCTTCCAGGGCGTCCCGCTGCCGCTGGAGAAGGTGCAGTCGGGATCCGTGAGAAACACTAGACACTTATGGGAGGTGAGCGTGTGTGTGTGTGTGTGTGTGTCCAACACAAAGAGGGGCGGGTGAGAAAAAGCCCAAACACACTAACTAAAGGTCAGCAGCTTCACCTCTGATACCAGCTGACAGACAGAGAGAGTGCAGATGGATCATCAATTATCAGCTCTGTAAATATAGACACGCTCGGAAAATTACTTCGGTCACAGAATGAAAAATAAAAAGCATAATTGTGACATTTTAGCTCACGATTCTGACCATTTTCATGCAATTTGATATGAATTTCTATTTCAGAATTCTGATGTTTTTTCAATAAAATCGTGCAAGATGTTAACTCACAATTAAGAAGAAACGTCAGAGCTGAGATATAACCTGACAACTGCAAAAACCTCACAATTACTGTTTTTTCATTCTATGACAGATAGGTTTTTTTTCAGGTTATAAAAAAGGTGAGTTATAAAAGAAGAACTTGCTGTTGTGAGAAAAAAAAGTCTGAAGGGCGAGATTAAAAAGTCATTATTTTTGTTTTTCTTAATAAAAGCAATTGCAAGATGTAAAAAAGTCAGAGAAGAAAAGCCAAAATTGCAAGATTCAACGAAAAAAAGCTAAAAGGTTAGATTTGAAATCAGAATGATGAATTATAACTTGCAATCGAGCAAATCTGAGAAAATAGGTTTAGAAGTGTGAAATCTAAACTGATCTTTTTTTGAGATTCTGGGATGGAAAAAACTGAATTGTGAGATTAGGGGGGGGGGGGTGAAGTCAATCATGAAATAAACTCAATTATGGAAGTGAAATGATGTAAAGGTCAGTATTGCAAAAACAAATGAGAAATAATTAATTACAATAGTGATGTAAACGTGCTGAGAGAAATACTGTAGTCTTTCAGGGACCGTTTTAATATTTTTTTTATCCCTTTAAACAAACTTCCATAGATGTTCATAAAGCTTAACTTCTTGCACACTCTGCTAACATGCTCCTGTCACGAGGTCCAAAAGAACGAGTGCTTCTTATATCTTGTGTTTCTGGCACGAGTCGCTGTGAAAGCTTGGTTTGTGACGGACGCCGAGGCAGATGTTGTTGGTGGTCTGCTTCAGTGTGACGTCAGTTTCTACTGTAAAAATTCCTCAAGATTAGAGCGGTGTGTGTGTGTGTGTGTGTGAGCAGAGAGGGAACACAAACACGTGAGCTGAGATCTTCAGCGACTGGACTAAAATAGCAGCGGAGCGCCGCTGAATGATTCTCTGGAGTGTGTCAGAAATCACCGCTAATGGAGAATGAATCAGCCGCTGGATCTGGCAGAGTGTTATTGGTGCTCGGGAGCTCGACAGATTAATATTTCCCCTGTTAGATCATCTATTAGTTTAATATTAGCGAAACAGAACTCACGGCGCGCTCATTACGGCCGATTCAGCGCTTGATGAAGACTGTCTGACCTTCTACTGACAGTGTTATTACTGCTGCCGCGGTCATATTACTGATGCATGGGGTTAAACACCTGAGAGCAGACAATTAACAGCTAATAAAACTGATGCTTCTTTAAATGACACACATATAAAACATAGTCCAGGTGTAAGTTCATTACAGAAACACACACATATACAGATATCTGGAAAACATCCAAATATTGAGAAGATCAGCTTTAAAGTTGTTCAGATGAAGTTCTTCGCAATGCATATTAATAACCAGAAATGAAGTTTTTATTTATTTACGGTATGAAATGTACACAATGTCATGATCTTTACTTAATATCCTGATGATTTTTGGCATAAAAGAGAAATGCATTATTTTGCCCCATGCAGTGAATTGTTGGCTATTTCTTCAAATACATCTGTAATAATAATAATAATAATACATGGATATTTAAAATGACACCCTAAACATCAAACTGTATTAATGAGTGAGTCATTGAATCATTCGTTCAAACAGCAGGTTCATTTAGAAACAAATCTGTATGAAAGAGTCAGTGAATCACTGAGTCAGATGATTTGTTCATAAAGCCAATGATTCGCTGCTGTGTGTCGTTCAGAGATGCTCACGCTTTCAGTTCTCTTCTGCTCACCAAGTCTGCATTTATTTGATTCAAAGAACAGAAAAAAAAATACAATTTTATAGTACAAATATTTCTACTATTTAAAATAAATAGTATTTAATTTGAAAAATGTTCAAATCTGTTCAAATGTAATTTATTTCTGTGATTTTAAAGCTTATTTTTCAGAGTATATTAGAATGATTTCTGAACTGAAGACTGGAGGAATGATGCTGAACATCACAGAAACACACTTTAACACAGATTCACACAGAACACAGCTGATTTAAATTACAATAATATTTTACAATATTACTGTTTTTGCTGGACTTTGGATCATATCAGTGCAGGCTTGGAGAGCAGAAGAGACTTCTTTAAAAAAGCAGTATATGCACATGGTGTAAATATAAGAGGGTGATAGTCAGTCCTGCTTCAGTGTTTAGTGATGGATCGGTCTGGACGAGCGCTGCATTAAATGCACTTTAACATGTTATTTATTCCATAATTAATAGCACCAGATGAGCGTGTTAAACAGACAGTGTGTGTGTATGCGAGGGATAAATCAGACGTAAACACGCTGCGTCTTTATTCTGTCACTTCTTCGTTCTTTCTCTGGCCCGTCGGAGCTCTGCTGAATTATTACTCCAGCTTTTCCCACCCTGAGTCTGGAATGCTTTCCTAAAGAATATTGTACACACGTCTCTCGTCGATATTGCCCATTATCAGCCATATTCAGCAGCCATAAATCCAGGCCATGGCTGTGTTTGGTGCTGTTTGACCGCCAGCGTGTCCAACTCAAACATCTCTGGCAGTAATAGCGTGTCTTGTTAGAGGCGCTGTCACCATGCCCTGCGCGCGCCGCGAGTAATGTGACGTTTATGAACTAAACACTGTACCTGCGCTGTTTTACTGCAGCGAGTGTCTCTGGACGTCTTACAGGAGCGTACCGCCAGGACATCTTCGTTATGGAGCAAGATGACTTTTAAAGGAACAGTGACCCAAAAAAAGGTCGTTTACTCTCCCTCGTGTCGTTCCAAACTTGCATGAGTTTCTTTCTTCTGTTAAATACAAGAGAGGATATTCTGAAGAAACTAACGCTTTCTGGTCCCTGTCGACTTCCAGAGTGTTTTTGTCCATTTTACAGAAGACCCAAAACCATTTTGAAACCAGAAATTGCACTTAAAAAAGCTTTAAAAGCTGTCCAATGCTTCAGTATAATTGAAATAATATTGTCATTTTTATTAATAGTTTGAATTAGTTATTAAGTTAATTTATTTTTACATAATTTTTGTGTTTTTATTAGATTTTCTAATTAGTTTTTATTACTTCAATTTTAGCTTTAGTTATTTTAGCACATGAAGTTAAACAAAATAAAATGTAAATTTCTTTTTTTTAAATATTTAGTTTTTTATTTTTCAAATTTTTTGAAAATGTTTAGTGTTTTTTATTTTCTGTATATTTTAACTATTTTTATATTTCAGTTATTATTTTAATTCATGAAGTTAAATGTACTGAAAATAGGGAAAATATGTTGTATGAATAATTTTATATTTTAACATTTTGGTAAACTTGTGTTTTAGTTATATATATATATATATATAATTTTTTATTTCAGCTTTAGTAATTTTGTACATGAAATTAAACTAAATGAAAATAGGGGAACATTTTTATATGTCCTGTTTTTTATTTTAACATTTTAATGTCTATATAATTAAATTATTTTTATTTCAGTTAAAGTTGTAATTTTTGTTGATGTTTTAGTAACTTGTTTTGTGTGTTTTTTTTAATTATTATTTTTTCCTGAGAAATGTTGTTTTCAGAGCTAAAAGTAAAAAAAAAGTATATTTAATTTGTTCAATTTTGTAAATTTTTTTATTATATTAATCATTATATTACTACTTTATTATTTTGTTTCAAGTAACAAATATCATTCCTAAGTTATGTTTATTTACAGTTTATATGCACACACTCATTAAACTGATATTTAACACTGATACGTTGTGTCGTCTCAGAAAGGCAGTGGTGAAAGCACTTGGACTGATTCTATATTGGGGCAGAAAATAGTCTGAGCATGACTGAATGCTTTTATGAAACACAAATATATTCATGTCTCTGCTGGAGACGTGGGCGATGGAAATAATATTTTCTGACGCTCGTCCACCGTCATTGGCTGAGCGTGATGATGTCATCGCCGCGGGCTGCCGGCCAGGATAATTATTTGATTTCTGCTCTTGTTTAACGTGTAATTTGTCACTGCAGTTATTTTCTGCTTCATTTGTGTCTGTGTTGTGAGAGAAAGCATCTCGGAGCGTATCAGAGCTTCATCTCGCAGTGTTTTCACTCCAGGGTTTTATGGTCGCTCCGTGTTATTTTAAGACATGTTTAGTCTGTGCGTCTGACTTTAAGCGCTTATATTGACATCCAGCTCGGCCTGTTATGATATTATTATGATGGGAACACTGTTATGATATTAGAAATGACTGTATTTAACAGGCGTAGATATCCGTTTCAGCTTTGTTCTGATAGTCGCTGACAGCAGAGAAAATCCATAATCATATAAAAACAGCATTTTCAAGAAATTCCTCGCATCACTGGAGCTCGGGGCCATAAACTCTTATAATAGTATTTATTCAGAATAGCGATGTAGTTAGACTAGAATACTAAATACAAAATAAACATGCCTCCAAATTTTTAAACACTTCCAATCTGTTTAATAATAATACAGTATTTGTCTAGTGTTAGTTCTGTTGTTTATGCATTTTCAATGTTAATCATCAGTTTTATTAATGTCTCGGTTACGTATGTAACCCTTGTTGCCTGATGCAGTGAACGTCAGACTGGGGTCTCGTCTAGAGCCCTGATTCGCTCTGCTGAAGAAAAAACACCAATGAACATTGGCAAGTGGTCAAACAATCCTGAGCCACTCCCCTTCATCTGGGAATAAAGAGGCGACAGATGCACAGGGGGGAGCTTGCTCTTTTCCCAGCTGACCCGAAGCCCCAACTGGGGCTGAAGCACCAGGTCCCTGTGCTCGCACAACTTCTCTTGTGACTGGGCCAAATTGAGCCAGTCGTCAAGATAACTGAGGATTCTGACGGCCACTTCCCTCAGCGGGGCAAGGGCGCCCTCTGTGACCTTCGTATAGACCCGCGGAGACAGGGAGAGTCCGAAGGGGAGGACTTTGTACTGCCATGCTCGACCCTCGAACGCATACCACAGAAACGGTCAGTGTCTCGGAAGAATCGACACACGGAAGGACTCATCCTTCAGGTCGATCGCTGCAACCCAATCCTGAGGCTGAATGAACTTGACAGTGTGTTTCTGCGAGGGTGAGGAAGCGGAGCGTCGCTCACAGTCAACCCACGAGCGCTGAGGCCCGGAGGAGAAGGAAATAGCTCTTTTGGAGCCGGAACAAAAGAAAACAAAACAGAAGGTTGGAACCGGCAGAGTGGCACAGTCAGATCCCCCAGAGTGCCAGGCGGCGGTCCTCTGCCAGTCGCAGTGAACCCAGGCCGGGCGGCAGCAGAGGGTGCCTGCTCATCCCAAAGGGCATGGAGTCGCAATGACGACATCCTCTCTCCGCGAAGGCTTCTTCAGCATGCTGGAGACCCAGGCGTGTTCAGACATTGCTCTTTTGTGAAACACCCAGAGGATTCGCTTGACAGGGAAGCCACTGATCGTGTCGTCGATGCCACAGAGAACAACTTCTGCTTCAACTTCCTCTTCGTTGCAGCACTTCAGAGCAGCAGGCATAAACTCACGGCTCTGAAGCTAAATCTGATGAGTGGCTGTACCTGTCGCCTCTTTATTCCCGGACGAAGGGGAGTGGCTCAGGATTGTTTGACCACTTGCCAATGTTCATTGGTGTTTTCTCTTTAGCAGAGCGAATCAGGGCTCTAGACGAGACCCCAGTCTGACGTCACGACATAACTCATAGTGACTGACTGACAGGCTGTCGTTTTAATCATTGAGTGTATAATGATAACTATGTCATTTAAAAATATATGGGTTTTTTTTTGGCTTGTGTTATTTTTGTATGATCTGCTATTTTGTCACATGGTCACTCAGTGGCTTTTTATTTATTCATTTATTTAAAATCTAAATCAGAAAACTTTTTCACCTAGAATAAATAAATAGCAAAAGTTATTTATTTGTTTTAAATTAATTGTACATTCATTAAAAAAAAAAACACATTTTTTGTAACCAATAATCTCATTTATATCAGCTTCCCGCACAGATAGGCTGTAAATTAGCAAAAGTGATTTATTTATTTATTCTTTTATTGATTAAACTTTTATTGATTTATGAATCTTAATTTTACCAGGCAAGTCTTTCTCAAATCTAAAAATTACTGTGTCCTTAGTAATATATCCAGAAAATAATAATAATAACTTTTTATTCTTTTATTTAGCCAGTAATCACTTCTACATTCATCTGTTCTTTGATCGCTTTATTTGCATTATATTAACTCATTTATTTCTTAACCTTCATGTTTAATTATTAAGCTTAATTAACCAGGAAAGATGTCTTCCACAGACGTGTCCTGTACGATAAGCAGTGAAATAAAAGTGCTAAAAGACCACACACACACAGAAATCAGCACCAAAGCTGTAATAACTCGTGTCAGAACTAAAGTCTGTTTTCTGTTTTCCTTCTGGAGATGAACACAGCTCCTCTCCGTCTCTGTGTTTTGTGTGATGTTCAGAAGGGCCGAGAGGTGTCTGTGTGCTCTCTGTGTGTTTCTGTGATAAAGAGGTCAGGAGGTCAGAGCGGGTCAGCTTCAGCTCTATGTACAGAGACCGTGAGCGAGCAGACATTCAGTCATTCAGCAGACGCTTTTATCCAAAGCAATAGAAGCAAGAATCAAAACCAACAGAAGAGAAACCATACTGGAGTGCTATGAGAAGTCTCAGTTAGCTTAATGCCTAATGTTTTTTTAATTACATAATAAATAAAAATAACAGAGCAAGCTAGTGCTTTTTGTTAATTGTATAATAAATGAAAAAACGGATAGAAGGCAAAAAGAATAGAGCAGCTTTATTTTATGTGTTAAGAAAACAAGCCGTTATTCAGTGAATAGAGTGCAAGTCGTAGAATTAGAATAGAGTGTGCTGGAGTGAGAGAGTCAAATAAAGATGGAGGACGTGTGTTTTTAGCTGGTTAGATGTATATTACTGGTTCATGTTTGATTTGGTTTTATCAGATCCAATTTTTTATTAATAGCTTGAATAAGTCTTTTTTTTGTAAAACCTAAATGTTTGTTCATTTATTGTTTTTATCAGGTTTTAGGTTAGGGTTAGTACTACAGTATGTCTGTTTAGTTGTTATTATTTTTATTTCATATTTTAGTACATCATGAAAAAGGGTTGAATTTAATTTTCAAAGTTGATTTTTTCATTTGTTGTTTTAATATTTTAAATATAGACTTTTCAAATTATATTTATGTAGTTTTTATTAATGTATTTTTATAGAATTTCTGTTTTTTTACTACATCAAGTTAAACTGTGAAAATGAGAAATGTTTCTTTGGGAACGTGCTGAATTGAAATGTTTTTGATGTTATTTTATTTTAGCAGTAAACCTTTCTTTTATGCTGTATTTATCAGCTGCAGGGTACAGGGCAGATACGCTGGAAATGTTGTTTGGATTATTATTGAATTCTCCGTTACTGAGTTAGTCTCTGGGTTCTTGACGAGGTTTACCAGTTTTGTGTAGTTCACAGCAGTGAAGTGAAGCAGACGTCTGTGGTTGAGGTGGTTTCTGAGACGTCCTCTAGATCTCGTTCATCAGAGGCCAGGTTGCACACACACACACGTCTGGTCAGCTATCCCAGGTGCACACACACTCTCTCACACACACACACACACACACACACACACACACACACACACACACACAGACGGCTGTCAGTCAAACACAGTGTTCTCAAACAGACATCAGAATGACTCTTAGACGCTCTGGTGTGTAAGAGATCACGTCTAGCGCTTGTGTGTGTGTGTGCACCTGGTAATTATCATGTAATGGGGACCAATAGTCTCCACAAAGATCGGAATAGCAGTAAATGTTGACGTTCTGGGGACATTTGTTAGGTCTCATAATGCTGAACCAAACATTTCTATAACGCTTCCGTATTGTTATTCAAACAGGTCTAAACTGGAGGTTTGAGCATTTGTAAGACCTTGTTTGAATGGCAGCAGGTTAATCTGATGATCTTTCTCTGACTGTGTGTGTCTCTCACAGATCTACGATCAGGAGGGAACCCTACAGCACTTCATTGACGGGAACGAGCCGAGTAAGTCGAGCTGGATGAGGTACATCCGCTGCGCCAGACACTGTGGAGAACAGAACATGATGGTGGTTCAGTACAGGTAGAGAAATACAACTAACTCAACTAAACCAACCCACTCACAACACCTGACTAACCCTCCTCAAGACACACACTGATCCGTCCTCATTACCGTGCCATACACACACAGTATTACGATTCAAGGATTCTAGTAATTAAGGAAACTGTAGCTATTTAAAGGTCATCAAGCGGTGTTCACATGCTGAAAGAGAACTGAGCACATGTCAAATGTTTCTTTAAGGGTTCATTTGCAAAAACAGATAACACAGTTTTTTTGTTATCATGTCTTTATTGTGTTAGTTTTGGTTTTTAACTCAACTGAGTCATCTGTTTTTGCGAATGAACTCCTCTTCTATACGGTATATATTGTTGTTATAATGCATATGGGTTGCTTCAGATTTGACTGATCGACCCGTCTTCTGACAGCGCAAGCCTCAAGTTACCCTTTCAGTCGAATCACTTCGACGTTACAGTATGGGAACTCCCCAGAGAGCCCAATTGCCTTTGGCTTTTTGGAAAAGGCCAATGAAAATTGGCGTGCACTGATTGCGCCCAGGTGCATCTAATCACTGCGTGAGTATAAGAGAGCACGCGCACAGTGCACATGCAGACTTCGCTTCAGAGCCGTTGTGTCTTTGAGCTGTCTCCAGATCCTGCTGCCTTATCCTGAAAGACGGAATTTTTGGCGTGTTTGGTGATTGTTGGAGGAGAAAAAACATCAAAGAAGTTCCCGCTGCTCTCTTCGTCTGATAGCGTTTCTCTGGGCGGCTATCAGCGGATCCCGCGAGTTGGTAGCCTTTTTAAAGGCTGGCTGTGCCAACTTCGCTCATCCAGCGAGCAAACAAAACCCACTGAGTGCACGGAGTTGCCGCGTTTGGGTCTCCCTGGGCGACCGGGAAAAGAGCAAATTTTCTCACGGTTGGTGAAACGTTCTGTAACGGGATGTCGATCCGACCGTGCGCTGCTGGGTGTGGAAGTTTCCTCACCTCGTC
>JAUMHQ010000061.1:390425-409069 GCA_032361165.1 Enteromius paludinosus
TTTCAAATAGTGATTAATCATGATTAATCCACTGAAAATCCTGATTAATTTGATTAAAAATTTTAATCATTTGACAGTCCTAAAAAATATACATTTTGTCGGTTTTATATATATATATATATTAGTGCTGTCAAACTATAATTAATCATATCCAGAATAAAAGCTTTACATTAAATTTTTTACATAATGTAAATATATGTGTGTATATTTATTATGTATATATAAATAAACACATGCATGTATATATTTAAGAAAATATGTTATGTTTATATATTAAATATATTTATTTATCATCCAAAATATAAGAATATAAATGTATATATGTAAATATTTTCAAAATATAGGCTGTATGTGTGTATATATACATAACATATACAGTATACATACATATATTATGGAAATTAAAACCTTTATTTTGGATGATATATTTTGTATATATATGTATAAATTCCTTTATATCTTTTTATGATTCTTAAAAAAATAAAAATAAAATCTATATTTTCATAGAAGCTTTATGGTCTAGTTATTGGTTTAGTGTGTGGGAAAAACTTGTTGATTTTAGTGTTTAGTTACAGACTGTATCAAAATTTAGTAAATATATATTTTTAATTCTAAAGATGCAAAAAGTTTCCTGTCGGTTTTAGTTTATAGCATCAATAGCCAGCTGTATAAGTTTTGGCTGAATAAGCGTGTGTCCGTCTGGGTCTGATGAGCTCAGGTTTAATATGAAGCCCGTCTTCTTCATGTAAGCCCGTGTTGCTCGCGCGGCTCCAGATCATCTGTTATGATTTGTAATATCTGCTTGGAATGCTCTTCAAAGCGGCGGGTGATGGATGGAGCCTGAGTTGAGGGTAATGTCCTGCTCGGGGCGTCCCGCCGGCCGCTTCATGACTCACCGCCGCAGCAGTACATCGCTGTCAGCGTGCTTTGATCTGCGTGTTTGGGAGGTGACGGTGTTGGTTTACTCGGTCTGAGCGTGAGCAGGACCACCCATCGCTCCACAAACAGCCTCTTTCAGCGGCCCTCGACTCATTGAGTCCCGCTGCATTCAGCCAGCGCCGCCGTGTTTATGTTGAGCCCAGAGCCCTGTTTTCTCTCTCGCTCTTATGAGATGCTGCTGATTTATAGACTCGGCTCTTGTTTTATTTTCATGTCGCGGTGGAAAGAATTAATAAAATGCACCGATCTCAGCACTTCCACCAGGACCAAAGAGTCGAACGTTTGTAGGCTTTTCTCCTTCGCTCACGCGTCTGTCAGTGAAAGCCGGGTCAGGCCCCTGGAGAACAAAACCAGTCAGAACGGTTCTGAGATTTATGCATCATTTCAAAGCTGAATAAATAAGTAGTTAGAATAGGACAATATCTGTCTGAGACACAACTATTAGACGATCTGGAATCTGAGGGAGCAGAAACATCTCAATATTGAGAAAATCACCTTTTAAAGTTGTTCAGATGAAGTTTGTAGCCATGCATTTTACTGATCAGAAATGACTGCAGGAAAATATCTTCACCAAACATGATCTTTACTGGATTTACAATGATTTTTACATAAACGTAGAAGGTATGATTTTGACCCATATTGCTAGCAGTTTCTACAGATATGCCCTGCAGTGATTAAACATGAGATATGATTAGTTTGGGGTAAATCCAACAGGTCTCATTCATCTATTGTTTATTCCAGAGCAAACCAGCTGAAGGCCAAATCTCCTCACTGTTACATTCATGGTCTGTTTAGTTTCGTTTTCACGTCTTCCTGTTTTGGTTTCATTTTGTTTCTTCCTGTATGCCCATATTTGGTTTTTCCTGTCTGTGTGATTATGAGTTGATTTAGTTCCACCAGCTGTCGTCCCTTTATCCATTAGTTCTTTGTGTATAAATACCATGTCTTTTGCGTTCGAGTTTGTCTGTCAATGAATGTGTTACCTTGTATGCGCTACGTTCTACGATTATTATTGTTGGTATCTCCACATGTTTTTCCTTTGTTCTTAAAAAGATTATGTTCATTATATTCTCCGACTCCTGTGCTCTCCTTCATCTGGAACTAGAATAACCCTCACGACTTTTCTGATGTAACTTTAATGCTGTTTATCAGTTTCTGACTGGATTACCCAGAAACTTTTCTGCCATTAGATGACGAGAGATAGATATCTTGTGTTTTATTAACTGTGTCGGGTTACATGCTCATAAATGAATAAATAAATTAATATAAATAAAATGTTTACAGTGAAAAATCACACTGATACATATGCATTAATATCATTACCCTATGTTTGAGTCCAGATCTCCGTGCGTGGATCTGTTCCTCGAGCTGACACTAACACAGAGTTAAGAGTCCGGGGTCATTACACGCGGTTCTGTGAGATCAGGTTGAATCCTCCATAATACTGTGATCTTTTCGTACAGTAATACAATACGCTTTCAAAGGAAGCACCTAAACTAAGGTATATACACATGGATATGTTAGCGCTGTCAAACGATTCATGGCGCTCAAAAAGTTTTTGTTTGTGTGTATACTGAGCATATTTATTATGTCTATATAAACACAAACACTTGAATGTATATATTTAAGAAAAATATGTTCTGTTTACAGTGTATTTTGTGTTCAGGTCGTGTATCTTCTACCGAGCGTGTGCAGATATCCCTCGGGGAACAGAGCTCCTGGTTTGGTACAACGACAGCTACACGTCTTTCTTCGGGATTCCGCTGCAGTGCGTCGCTCAGGACGAAAACTGTAAGAGAACCCCTTCTGTCATCACTAACAGTCAGATTCTTATCACATTTAGACCCTGCTGCATGAAGCAATCTCATCCAGAAGAGTTTTCAGCTTCAGCTGGATTTGCTTAGTCCAACCTTCATTACAGATCTAGATGTTGAGTGTTGAGTCTCACAGGAGCTCCTGAAAAGACGACGATTCAGATTTCCTAAACGTTCAAGAAGATGTAACTACAGCATTTTCTTACACATGAAAGGTTTTCATATTGAGTTCTAATACATTGTATCTTTTCATGCAGAACTTAAAATGCATCATAATATTCATGGTTTGCTTTTAAAAGGACAGATTTACTCAGTGACATGTAGCTTATTTGTTTTAAATCAATTCTGAAAAACTAAACATAAGACAGCTTTTCTTTTGCTTTAAACCATTTATTAATAAAATAAGTGAAATGAAATATAAAGTTAAGGTTTCAACTGTATCTGTTATTTTTACAGCTATTTTTTTGTATTCTCGTTAAAAAAACAACTTAAGTTTAACTTCAGTTTAATACTTCTAACCAACAAGTTTTTGCTCAAAATGAACCAAAATACATAAATGATTTGTCATTTTTGCACAGGAGAGACAAAACAAAGGGAAATATCGGTATCAGCTATCAACCAAAATTATTTGAAAAATATTGGCATCTGATTTGAATGAATGGATAAATCATGAGAATGTTTGTCCCGGCGAAGCCACGTTTACAGTCGAGGGATCTGAGCAGAATGTGTGAGAGTGAAGATGAGAAGATGAAGGTGTAATCAGAGCCCAGCTTTCATCTGTGTGTTTCTCTTCACGTTCAGTCTAATCTGAGGTCTGCGGCTGACGCTCAGCGGTCATCAGACGACTGGCGTTACTGAATCAGAGCGCTCTCACATGTCTCGTCTTACAGTCGGCTAATTCAGTGTTTATGAGCGCAGCAGGCTGTGTGATGATGAATGAGGAACGCTTTCTGAACATAAAGTGTGTTTGAAAGCATCTGAAGACATCGGCTCCTCGTCCAACATCTGACTCTCGAGTGCTCTTTAGTCATTTTCTAAATATTTACATGTAATACATTTATGTTAAAGATAGAAAGTTCTTTATTTGCCGATTGAAGAAATTGTTCCGATTGTGGTCTATATAATTCAATTATATATGAGTCTTCTTTTTTAAAGAAATGAACATTTCCATTCATCAAGGACACAAAAAAGTGACAGCAAATACATTAATAATGGTTTCTGTTTCAAATAAATGTAATTGTTCTGAACTTTCTATTCATCTGTGAATCCTGAAAAATAAAATGCAAGACAGTTTCCACAAAGATATTGTTCACACTTGTATTGCTGTAAAACATGTTTCTCAGTGTATGTGTTATTTGACTCAGATGCTGTCTGTGTTTCAGTGAACGTGCCGTCTACTGTCATGGAGGCCATGTCTCGTCAGGACTCGCTGCAGTCCTTCAGTAAGAGCCCCAAACCCTCGTCTTCCTCGCTGCTGCTGCCTCGCTCCATGGTCTTCCCTCAGTCGCCCTGCTCCCGGAGCTTCTCTCTGCTGGACAAGAGTCACGCCGAGTCCAGCCTGAGCCAGATGAGCGGGAAGAACCAGCGCGTTCTGGCCAGTCCCACCTCCACGAGTCAGCTGAGCTCCGAGTTCAGCGACTGGCATCTGTGGAAGTGTGGCCAGTGCTTCAAGACCTTCACTCAGAGGATCCTGCTGCAGATGCACGTGTGCACTCAGAACCCCGACAGGTACAGTCCTACAGCGCTTTACACCCATCCACAGACGCTCACTAATGAAGCAGAACAAGGGTTTTTGGAGTACAGAAAACAGACGTAATAGAAGAAGACTAGAGCAAGCTATAGAGACCTGTGTTGCCAAGTGTGCTGGAACTAGGCTACTCTGATGCTGTTTTCATGAGATGTTTTTCCTGTCCGTGGGTTGAAGCCAACAACATGATATGTGGCCGCTGGAATGTGACTATTATCAGAGGAACCCTGCCAAAAAATGTGTCTTTTTTACCCCACTGTAACTCAGTGTTTTGAGTAGCAGTCGGGTGGGTTTTACTGTGAAAACCTGGCAACCCTGATAGAGGCCTTTTTATATTTATTTTTGTTGATTGTTTAAGAAATGAAAAGAAAATAGACATACTAGAAAAAGACTAGAGCGAGCTATAGAGGCCTGTGTTGCCAGATGCGCTGGAACTGGGATACTTTGATGCTCTTTCCATGAGAGGTTTTTCACTGAAGCGACCCCAATATTGTGATAAGTAGCCGCTGGAATGTGACTTTCATCAGAAATGTGTATTTTACCCCACTGTAACCCACCCCTGGAAAGGGCCTGGTTTGGACTTGTTTTGAGGAGCAACGAGGCAGGTTTTGCTATGAAAACCTGGCAACCCTGATAGAGGCCTTTTTTGATTTTTGTTGATTGTTTAATAAATAAAAAGAAATCAACTATCAACTACCCATATATATATATACTTTAACAAAAACAAAAAAAAAACTTTCATCAAAAATGTCTCAAAACCAAAATAACCATTCTTGTCTTAGGACAACTTTGAAGAAATGTTATGAACCACTTCAATGTTGACTACTGTATATATATATAAATCAATAATGAAATTAATTTTATTTCAGCTGCTCTGCAGAAGACAGATACAGTTAAGTTCAGTAATAGTGTCAATATTGCAAAGTTCCTCAGTTATTAAAAAATATGATTCTTAATTCAGAATTCAAATTCAGTTACTGTATAAAGCAGCTCTACTGAAAGTGTCAGCTCAGTTCAGTTCAGTAGGTCAATTTTGTAAAACAAATGAATGAATTCTAAAACAAATTCACAAAAGCGTGTAAATTCAGTTCTGATTTGGTGTCAAAAGTTCTTAAATGAGAATAAAATACTGCAATTCTTCAATTCTTAATTCAAATTCAGTTGGAAAGCACACATGTCCGTTCAGCTCGATCAAGTCCATTTTGCACAATATTATAAAATAAAGTTAGTTCTTTGCTTCTTGATTGGGAACGTGAGTCTTATCTATAAGCAGCTCTACAGAAGAGTTCGGTTCAATAACAGATTCACTGATCAGTTATTAAATCATTCAGTTGTTCATTTAAATTGAGCTGTCCGTTACTCAGCTCGGGGTTAATTTAGTGTCAGTGTTGCAAAGTTCATGAACTCAAGAAATCAAGTTCTTCTCTTCATTTTTTATTTGAAGTTAGATTCTTTACCGATAGCTTTAATCTAATTTCAATTTGAGTATTTTGTTTTGTTTTTGTTACTTTTATTCTTCTTGCTTTTAAATGTAAATGTGTTTTCATTTGAGTTATTTAGTTACTTTAGTACGTCCTTGACTAGATGAAAATAGAAATATTTTTAGAATTTTTTATTAAACTCATATATCAGTTAAAAGGTTTGTAGAAAAACTAATATTTGAATGTCTATTATCTCTGTTTAAGTGATAAATTAGACCTAATAATTATAATTTAAGCCAATTTTTATTAATATGTGACAACTTTAGAGATAATATGAGCATGTGTGAATCATAGAGACAGAAAAGTCCCTGTTTAACAGGAAGTCTAAAACACATTTGATTCTTTATTCACAATTCAGTTTCAGCTGTGAAGCAGCTCTATACAGAACACAACAGAGTCAGAATAGTTGAGTTCAGTTGTGGTCTGATAGCAGCAGTGCACTTAATGTTCTGAATCAGATCAGATGAAGACGTTTCTCCAGAGCGTTCCTGAGATCATCCAGCCTCTCAAAGAGAGATGTGTTCTTCTGTAACATCTCTAAACCTAATTAAACACGGCCGGCATGTATTGGAAAATTTTTGCTTAGCTCTATTTTCTGGGCTGCGTTGAGTCCCATAAATCAGCTTCTGCGTCACAAAGAAATCCCCGTCCAGAGGTGATGCAGAGGAAAACAGATGCCACTTATTCAATAAACTAATATTCATACAGAAGAAAAATGTTTGCGGGATGAAGTCGATGTGAGGCTTTGTCGATACTCAACTTTATGACCCTGAGACGCAGATAAAATTTAGCTGAACGAGGCAATCCGGGACCAGAATGTGAGGAAAATGATCTCGCCGGTGCTTTATGGCCTTCGGCTTATACATATTTATTGATGTTTAGTTTATATGTAGATTTGAGTGGGATAAATCACGGCATCATTGCTCGGCTGTGTTCTGCTGATGCGCAGGTGTTTTTCTGCTTTTTGTTTGTTCACATCCATCTCAGCCATGACACGTTTCATTAACGAGTAAAGAGCCGTTCGCTACTCCATCTCTTCTGGAGCTGGTCCGGACTGGAGCTGGACTCGCGCTGGAGGTCTGCTGAGGTCCGGAGGGTTATTTATGTCCGTCCCGCTCCGGCCGCTGCAGCAATAAACAATACAGCGTCATTAATCAGACGCGCTGCTGTAGTTAAATACATTCATCATCTGAAGATATTCAACAGCACTGAAAAACTTCACTCACAAAGCACTCTGTGTGTGTGTGTGTGTGTGTGTGTGTGTGTGTGTGTGTGTGTGTGAGAGTGTGTGTGTGTGTGTGAGAGAGAGAGAGAGAGAGAGAGAGTGTGTGTGTGTGTGTATGTGTGTAGAAACACAGTACAGTTTTTATATGGGTCAAAGATCTTAAGATGTCTGCATCAAAAGAATTTAATGTCCATAGAAACACTTAACATTTCACTAAACTACTGCTTTTAGGTTTTTGGAGAAGAAAATGATGGTTGAAATGATGTTATATTGTCATTCAGTGAAACACAATATTTATGTCAATATTCAAACAGGTTTATTCTGACTTGTGCATATTAAAATATAGAAAAGAGTAAGGAAACATGTTAAATTGTAATGAGTTTTAAAATACTCTTTCTGACAAACGGGTAAAACCTAGGATAGTGGCAAATTTAGAAACATATAGAATTACTACTAATTAGAATTTGAGGTGAAAGTAATTCATCTTTTAATATGCCATTTATTTATTTTTGTTGTAAATATGCCTGATAAGATTATTACACTGAATGACATTTTAGTGGCTAAATATCAACTAGTAGAAAATCTGGAATCTGGGGGTGCTTAAAAAATCCAAATATTGAGAAAATCATCTTTAAAGTTGTTCAGATGAAGCTCTTATCAATGCATATTCCTGATCAGAAATCAGGTTTTGATATCTTTACAGTATGGAACAGGATCTTCATTTAATATCCTGATGATTTTTGTCATAATTGTGATTATATATACTGGACACACCTGTGCTGCTGAAGGGCCAGGTATATTGACCCTGGTGTATCTGCTGTTGTTGTGATGAGGGTCAGTCATGTTCTGGACTCTGTGTGTTTCAGGCCGTATCAGTGTGGTCACTGCTCGCAGTCGTTCTCGCAGCCGTCGGAGCTGCGTAATCACGTGGTCACTCACTCCAGTGACCGGCCCTTCAAGTGTGGTTACTGCGGCCGAGCCTTCGCCGGAGCCACGACCCTCAACAACCACATCCGCACACACACCGGAGAGAAGCCTTTCAAGTAAGTAACAGTGAGTACCAGCCATTCCTAGATACCTCACCTCTCTCTGCATCACTTCCTCTCCGCCATACGCTTCTCTTTCAGTTTTAGTTCCAAAAGAAAATGTAGATGTGTACATTTATTATGTGTGTATAATTACACACACACACTACATATTTTTACATTATTTACATTTCTTTTAAATTTCAGTTTTCATATAATATATGTGTATATAAAATTAAGCATATTTCCTATATTATTTTCCATTTTTAAAATATACTTTATATCACATTTTTTAAAGCCTACAGTTTTTATTTTTTAATAAAACACATATATATATATATATTTACACACACATATTAAATGTCATTTCTTTGTATATTAATTGTATATTTTATGTTGACATTTTTAAAAATATTTTCATATATTTTTTACTCTACATATACATCTTCTATTGTACGTGTTTTTTATGATGTAGTGTATGAAGTAAGAGTGGCACAGGTTTGTTTGTTTCACACTCATCTGAACTCATTCACAGTCCTCATCGTGAGAATACTGCTGCATGTTTCTGTAAATCTATAACAGCGACGGAAGCTCTGCAGGAAACCAGTAGAACTATCTAGAGTTTTCTAAAGTTCAGATGATCCAGCTGTGGAGCTGAAAGCATGACTGGACAGATGTCTCGCTCCAGCAACAAATCAAGCGTCTAATAAGCAATCAGTGCAACACAAACGTGTCATCAGCGATTCAGCAAAGACAATCATCAGAAGCGCTCAGAAATCTTTATCTGATCAATAACCCTGAGCGCCTCTCCTCGAGTCCATCTGCCTTTCCTGCGTCACATCTACACCAATATAACCCAGGACAAATCATATGTTATTTAATATTACAAATAATAATGAACTGGACATAAAAGTATTTTTAAGATATAATATAAATATATTATTTATTATTAAACATTTAATGTAATATTTAATTATTTACACATATTTATTTGAAGTGAAATCACATTCACTGGACATAAATGTATATTAAAACATAATATAATAATGTAATTTATGAGTGTCCGTGTCTTGGTTTATTAGTCTGAATGCAATCATTCATTTACTGGAAATAAATGTGTAAAATAATATAAAATAATATAATATAATATATATTTTATATATATTGCAATTCATATAATTAATAATTTATTTTTCAATTTTATAAATGTCTTTCTCTGTTGATCAATTTAAAGCATCCTTGCTAAATAAAAGTATTTATTTTTATAATCCTCTCTTATATATATATATATATGCTGTCAAACAATTATTCATGATTAACTGCATCCAAAATAAAAGTTTTGTTTACATATTATATGTGTGTGTTCTGTGTATATTTATACAAAGACACACATATACAGCATATATTTTGAAATATACAATTTATATGCACGTAAATGATATCATATATAAATATATTTAATATATAAACATACCATTTTTCGTGACTATATGTACATGCATGTATATAATAAATACACACTACACACACATATATATATATTATATATATATTATTTCAGGCATAAACTCACCTAATCATTATATCTTAATGCATTTATTACATGTTTTTAGGGTTAGAGCTGACCCTAACTCTGATCTGGACAGGGGTCTCCAGGGGCCACCCATCCTCACACACTATTGACAGGCTCTCTCTCTCTGTGTGTGTGTGTGTGTGTGTGTGTGTGTGTGCAGGTGTGAGCGGTGCGAGCGCAGCTTCACACAGGCCACTCAGCTCAGCAGACACCAGCGGATGCCCAACGAGTGCAAACCCATCAACGAGAGCAGCGAATCAATCGAGGTGGATTAACTGATTGACCGACCCGAATTAAACCGCGCAGAGAATCATGATTAAATGTCACGGACACTTAAGCAAAACCAAAGATTTCCTCCGAGAAACTCTCAATCACACGCAGAAAACCAAAAGCAGTAATACAATAAGTGAGACGTTAAGAGATATCGATCCTGACACGGAAAGGGGCGGGGCTACGGGGGCGGGGCTATTATTTATTCATGAGTTCCTGAAATGAGACTGTGTTTGAAGAACAGAACGGAAGAGCAAAAACTGGCATTCTTCAGATCTGTTTCTGTCAGTACAAATATCTAACAAACCTAAATCAACATGTGTTTTTCACCACTGAAAATGCTTCTCTTACATGTTTTGCCATGTTTCCAGCTCAGATCTCCAGACATTTTCAGGGAGAAAAAGTCCAAATTAAGTTAGATCAAGCTAAATATTAAACCATTTCAAACAGAAATCAAGATTATTTTGCTTGTTTCAAAGGAAAATTCACTTAACTGAAAATAAGACATAATAATTTGTACTCCTTCTTGATCCAAGAATTGTTATAAATCTGGGCTGGAAACGATGAAAAGTCTACAAGAAAACCATTTCTGCAGTGTATTTACATATTATTCATCAAAAATATTAGTGTTTTTTGAGAAATTAAGAGCATTTATGCAATAATAATAATAATATTATTAAATCTACCAATAAAGTCAGAAATTAAAGTAATATATTAAAACTATATTATTTCCATCACACATATAAAGTATTTACCCATTTATTCCCACATTTTTTCCAGACATAACAATATCCAAATCATGTGTCATTAGCAGCCCTTTACAATAATCAATAATCAATAATGACTTTCTGAAATAAATCTAAATTTAACCCCCAGCATATGTCAACATGATTACTGTAATCAGCATTACATCATTCATATCATAACTTTCAATTTTGTCTTTGCAACATTTTAGTGTAATTGAATAACTCCAGATGATATTCCCTGCTATCCCAGCGCATCAACATGTTTACTCCTTCTATATAAGAATTATGAATTCATAGATCAATACTAGACACCTTAAAGATAACATGTGCCAAAAATCTTGATACATACTTTACTAGTCTGTTGTTTCGGAGCTAATCATGTGACACTGCACATATTCCATTGAGACCCTTCATTTCTTCCATATTCATACATGTTAATATATACAGCTTTAAAAACGAACACTCCTTACAGTCCAGTGGGATTCAATGGGTTAATTAAATAACACCGGGTAATAAATAAAAGCTATATATATACACGCACAAAATAAACACATACAATATACAAACACTGAAGTGAGATATACTGTATATAGACAGATATTTGTACTGGCACACAAGATATAAAGTCCAGAGTAAGAACATCAGTTTTTGTGGCGTAGAGCGTCTGCCCAGCATACAAGAAAAGATTGATATCTAATATATATATATATATATGTGTGTTTTCCAGCTTCGTGAGGCCGTCCGGTCAGAAACACATCAGCGTTAGCAGCATGACTTACACAAGGGTAGCTTCACCAAAAATCATTTTCTCTTTGTATAAAATGTAAATTCTGAATATTATATTTCTCCCATATCATGCTGTATGGCACTTTTGACAATGAATCTGATTATTTCATATTTGCGCTCACGGGGACTGAATGTGGGGTTATTCCCAGATCAACTTTCTACCTTGTGTTTCCTAGAGCTTTAATATGATCGTGAGACACTTTCCCTGGACGTTCCACTCAAACCAAAGGCACTCTTTTCTAAACACACAGAGTCTCTTTAGTTTTGATGAATCATGTCAGTCTCTGATAATCATGACTTGTGCTGTATTTTCTGAATGTGTTCGGCTCAAATCCAGCTTTTGTTTGCATGATTTCAACATTTTTGTACATAAACACCACAGGCCAAAAAATGTCCTTGTGAATAAAGTCTTGACCAAACTTTGATTAACATGAAACTGGTCGACTGGATTGATGAATGTTAAAAGATCGCCCATGCTGTGTTCAACCCGATCTCACAGCAAGTCCGACATATTTTACGAGGTGGCTAGTTTGTGTGACCTCACTCGATATGATTTTTGCTCAATTGTTTTTTACGAGCTGCTAATTCGTATGAATCTGTACAAACGACCCACACCTAACCCCGCCCCTAAACCTACCCGTCACTGGGGTTTAATCAAATCGTACGAGTGAGGTCGTATGTATGTATTTGTACACATTAGCACAGATGTTCCTCGTACGAATGCGTGTGAATTGGTCGTGAGACTGTGTTTGGCTCATTTCATTGTTGCTGAAAATACTAAACGTTACACGGTGACTATTGAACAATTTCCCTTCTTTCCCCCCTTCATTTTTTTAAATTGACCTACTAAACATTCTAAAATCATATTTATGCTATATTGTCAACTTTTGTCAACTATATTGGCTTTTTTGCCAACTTGTTTTCTACTAATTATTTAATTTTAAATATATTTAACCCTTTGTCAAATAATTGCAGAAGGTTTTTGAAAATCTTTTTTTTTTTAAACAATTTCCAAAACATGTTTTACTCTAAAACTGGAAGAAAATCAAACCATGAATCTAAACAAGTTGTGTTCCAAATTTGAGGTTGATATCATCAAAAATGAACTTTCAGTCAGATTTTGTTTGGGTGCAGTACCGAACATCACAAAACCTTTACGAAGATTCATCTCTAGGTCAAAAAATTAATAAAATTAAAAACAAAATGTACATTTTCTTTGGTCAAAAGAAAATGATTGGCAGTCACCAAATGTTTAAAGATATATTTGCACATTTTTATATATTTTGGCCATTTTTTTGTATAGTATATGTTTGTGAAAAAAAAAAAATATATATATATATATATATACTGCACTAGTAAAAATGTAACATTGAAAAACCTTTATTTATTCCTCATAATTTGTGTAGTTTCTTATTTTCAGTTTTTTATTTTCATTTTTGCCTTCATACCAGCACATAGTCCAATCTGCGGAAGTAAATCAGTTAATATGTCTTTTTTTGTCATTCTCAGTGAAGTTAAGTATTGACTAGGATTAAGCGTTCATAATGAGATCTTCAGAATAACGCATTAATATGTGCTTTTAAAGTAACAGTAAAAAGCCAACATCCTAGTATTATTCAGGGTAATAACCAGCTAGTGAACAGAATGAAGCATTAAAATGTCACCAATATTCTCATTGAGCAGTATTTAAGGTGAGACGGGTATAAAAGCATGCATTTTAAGGTTTTTGATGTTAAATCCACTATTGTATTGTACTGTATATAAATGTTTTGCAGTCCATACACAATATTAAGTTCATTTACATACGTAACTGTAATTAAAATAACCCCATATTTTACTTTTTCAAAGGAAAAGCCATTAAATGACAGTAACTAATTCATAGTGACTGACCCAGCACTGGTCAGGAGTGTCTGTTTTTCAGTCTCTGTCCGTGGGTGATGAATCAGGGTCGGCTCCGGGGCCGGGGCCCCTGCGGGAAGGTCGTCTGCGTCTGGGCAGCTGTCCCGGGTTACTCGTCTGACCCGAGGGCGTCTGATTTATTATCGCACACCTTTCTTTCTCCAGCGAACAGCAGAAAGCCTGATTTCTGGAGAGGGGCTGAGCGCCGTGTGTTTGCTGATAAACGGCGTGAATGATCGGAGCCTGTTACATCAACATCACTCCTGCGCTCTCTGGCCTTGTTGTGTTTGCTTTGGCTCGGCTGCTATTAGAGCAATAGTTACTCGTCTTAATATAGTTCGGCCCCCTGCTTCCGCTGTAGTCTTTGGACGGTCTCCGGACGGCCCTCCGCTGCCAATTACACACAATTATTGGAGTTCAAGGCTCTGCTGGGCGTTTAGTGACGCTGCTTTGTTTCTGAGAGACGAAGACGAACGAGATGCTGAGTTATATTCTCGCTCATGGGAAACGCTGCGTAGAAAACCCACTGTTCTGCTTCAAATACTAAACTGTTTATTTCTTCTTAAAAATGTGGTGAATGTTTGTCATGTAGGGTCACGCAGTGTTTCCACACATCGGTGTGTTTGTGTCTGCTCTGACCTTCGTTAGTTCCCACGCCGTTTGACAAGAATCAACGCTTCGAAACCCAGCAAAGAGTCACGAGAAAAACTGGAACGCTGTAGTGTAGCTGGCCGAACATTAAAATACGAATAAAAAGCATGTGAGATTTAGCTTCTGCATCATCCAAGGAACTCGTATGGCAACCTAAAGACATAAATGCACACACACACACACACACACACACACACACACACACACACATACAACCCGAATCCTTCAATAAAGTGGTAACTAAGAGACTTTTAAATCACATGAGCCAATATTTTATTCAAAATAGAACATAGAGAACATAACAAATGTTTAAACAGAGACATTTTTCACTTTTTATCCATTAAATGAGCTCATTTCAGATGTGACGCCTGTGACAGGTCTCAGAAAAGTTAGTATGGGAGGAATAAAGGGCTGAAAAAGCAAGAAATTCAGCTGGGGGGAACATCTAGCAACTAGTTCAGGTCTGAAACATGATTAGCTAGTAAAGGCTTTGCAGTAGATCTCATCATCTACAGATTGAGAGAAACTGTAGTAATCTGTGTGTGTAAGAGACAAGGCTGAAGATGGATGCCCGTGGTCTTCAGGTCCTCATCCACACTCGTCATTGGCAGTACTAAATGGGCTCAGGAATACTTCCAGAAACCACTGTCGGTAAACACACTCCTCCGAGACATCTGCAGATGACAACTAAACTCTGCATGGTAAAAGAAGCCATATGTGAACATGATCCAGAAGAGCGTCTTGTCCTGTGGGTCAAGACTCATTTAAAATGGACTTTTTCAGAGTGGACAAGTGTTCTGTGGACAGACGAGTCCAGATTTGACATTCTTTTCAGAAATCACAGAAGCTGTGTGCTCCGAGCTGAAGAGGAGGAGATCTTCAGCGTGTTATCAGTGTTCAGCTCAGACGCAGCGTCTCTGATGGTATGGAGGTGTATAGGTGTATACGGTATGAGCAGCTTCATGTTCTGGAAGACACGATGAAGGCTGAAAGGTATATAAAGGTTTCAGATCAACATATGCTTCCCTCCTGATGAGGTGTATTTCAGGGAATGCATCATTAAACTAAAAATACGTCAGAGATGACCACAAACTCTTCAGCGGCAGGAAAACTATATCAGGCAAGAATGGCAGAAACTCATAACCTCGATGCCCAGACGTCTTCAAACTGTGTTGCTACCCCGTGATAAACATGACCCCGTCACAACTAATCACATCAGATTAGAAACGAGCTCGTTACATAACACTTTAAGATTTCTCATGTTATCTATGTTTTACTGGAGAAAATATTGGCACATGTGATTTGAAAGTCTTTTAGTTTTTTTTTTTTTCTATTCAAATGTTAAAAATGTCCCAAGATTTCCAGAATTTGGGGAGTGTGTATAAATTAAACCTAGATTACATTAACAATGATACAAATACTATGTTCACAATAATGAATTTATTAAGCTGGCACTGTGTAAATGTAGGTACTGTAAAACTGAAAATGTTTTTTAGACCATTGAATACATTTTGAAATATATTTTGAAGTAAATATATTCGAAATGTTAAATTATAAAAAAAAATTTTTTTTGAAAATCTGCATTGTTCACAATATATATTTTGCATACATGTAAAGTTGATTTGGTCCAGAAAATGTGTTTATTAAATGTATTTTTGTGTTTTTTGTTGGGGGTAGGCGTACTTGGTTCTTCCACTGAAGAAGTGCATGGAAAAAACACAATTTATTTCCGTCTGAACATCGTGACGTTCTCGCCTGCGGTTCGAGGAAAGCGAACACATCCACCTGCGTTCTCTTGCACAAGTATTTTAATAACTCTTCAGACAGCAGAGGGTTCCCAGGTCTCGTGTATTGTTCCCAGAGGAGCGCCGCGCGAGCTATAGAGCATCAATCACGGCGCTCGTTCCATGGGAACGCTGAGGCCAAACAAATGATCAGATGAGAATTATTATTGTGAAAACATACATGTGAACGCGCTTTCGCTCGCTCTGGAATTTCCTGCTCTGAGGTCACACTTTCACAAGCAATTAGCGAGAAACTTGGACTTTCTTAAACGTCTCCAAAAAGTCTAATTGAAAGCATGTAGAGTCTGTGAGAACTCGTTCGAGCTGTAATGAGGAGCTGTACAGTAGGAGAAACATCATCACGAGTTCACGAGTTCAGGAACGTATTTATGAAACGATCAAACTCCTCTATCATGAGCGCATTAGAATAATACGAGCGCTGGAAATAAAGCGCATGAAAGCACTTACACTGTCAGCAGCTGCGTGTTATTCTTCCATTGAAAAAAAGCCCAAGTTAAGAGGAACACTTACAATAATATTAGTTCTTACAACACTGTAATACGCTTATTATGTGGAGGAATTGCTCCAGAGAACAGAGATAAACCGGGATGCTCATTTGTTCTGATGAACGCAAATACTGCAGCGCGCGCTTCTACATTCACTCAGAAAACACCCTTCAGAGCTCACTTCACAGAACAGGGCCTTCTCCTTTTCTATTTAATGGCGAAAAAACAATTAATATATATATATATATATATATATATATATATTTTATTTAAAAAAATATATCTAAGATTTGCTTGTGCACAAGCAAATTTTATAACTGTTTTTTAAATAATAACTAATGTTATAATAATCATTTTTGTATTATTTTATAATTCTTAATTTAAAAGAATTTTAAAACTATAATTATAATCATTCTAAAATTATAAAATGTGTTTGTGTGTATATATAGAGTATATATGTAGTGTATAAAATATTGGTGCATGTGGTTTGAAAGTCTTTTAGTTTTATTTTATTTACATAAATACTAGTAATAATTGGACCTTAATTGTGGATTTCACAAATATATTTAGTTTCAACTTTCAATATAAATATTATTTATAATATATACTTTTAATTCATTTTCTAAACAAATCCCTGCAGATCAGTTTTAACAGAAAACGAGCAAAATAATAATTTACAATACCAAATTTTATAATTATATACTTTAAATTCTAAAATGAATTTTAGATTATATGTAAACGTAATCATTTTGCTACTAATTCTATAATTATATAATTAAAATAAATAAACATTAATGATAAAATATATATACACACACAGTATACAGTAGTCAACATTTGAAGTGGATCAAAAAAAAGTTCATCAAAGTTGTCCAAAGACAAGAATGTATTTTTGTTCTAGGATAACTTTGATGAAAGGTTTTGATCCACTTCAAATGTTGACTATATATATATATGTAATAAGGATTTCCAAACAAATACTTGAAGTTCAAGAATGATATTGACCCTAAAATTAGACAAAAGCTAATGTAAAAGAAAACTAAAATAAACAATAGTAAAGAAATATGAGACATACAACATTACAGGAAAGCCTGACTAAAAAGGTTTGATGCAAAATTTTATTAATTTTATATATTTATTATTAAATAATAATAATTTATTAATTCACACAATTGACCTGCTGCTTTGGACCAGAGGTGGGAACACAGCTTGTATTCGTTAAATACTCTTCCTAGTTTTTTTCTTTTGTTCAGAGAAAGGAAACAAGTATTTCCTGTATTATATCAGAAGAGTTGGAGCAGTGAGGTGTTGAGGATGATGGATGAGAGCGTCTCTATCGGCCGTGCAAAGCGTGTCTGATGGACTGTAAGTGCTGGACAACATTACTATCAGCTCTAGACGCAGATAAAGAGAGCTTCATTCATCCCTTCATCAGCTCAAACACTCACATCTACAGTATTCCTCAAGATCCTGAGCCGTTCCAACACCGAGAAGGAAACTAATATCATTATGGTCTCGGTGTCAATGTCTAGAACACAACAAGTTCTATTTTCAAGACTGGAAATACAGCAGCTTCCAACAGATCTCAACAAAAAAAGCAGATGTCTAAAATTTCTCAGATGAAAATACATTTACCTCAGAAGCAACATTTTTTAAGTAACTGATCCAAAAAGTGAGTTTAATACAAGAACAAATGAGTCTCACGTGATCAGCATCTAAGAAAACAAGACTATCTTCATCCTGCGTCTCCAGGAAATGATAAACAAGACACAATACTGAGGAAGAGATTCATGTGTGGCGCTCACGCACCATTAAATGCCACGGCTTTATGAACGAATGACTTTCTGCTCTGATGGAAGACTTTCATCTGTGGAACTGTGAATTTAATTTTTCTTAAGATCCACAGAACCCCTGGATTCTGTCCTCATGTCCTCAACTCATGACTTTATTTCTTCTGTGGAACACAAACAGAACATCTGAAGAACATTCAGCTGCTCTTCTTCACACCAGAGTTCACACTGATCACCACTGACAAGATCTAGAAGAAACCGGGTTTAAAACAACAGGAGAGAAAACAGTGACAGAATCAACTAGTGCTTTAACACACACACACACACACAAGTTGGTTTTTGTGATTTCTGGGGTCTCTCCATAGGTGTAATGGTGTTTCTACTGTACAGACTGTATGTGGTATTGTC
>JAUMHQ010000061.1:417049-438724 GCA_032361165.1 Enteromius paludinosus
TTGAGCCTCTTAATTAGTTTTGTTTTTTATGTAAATGATTCAATAAATACCGTGCCATTCATACCGAGGTATTACCGCACCGTGAAATTTTGATACCGTTACATCCCTACGACCTGTACTTATTAAAATATATAAAAGAAAAAATTATATTCAATTTTATTATATTTTAAAGGATTAAAACTTTTTGGTGTCAAATGAGTTGATATTAAATTAAATGCCAGATCAAAATTACAAAAAATATGCATTTTATTCTAATTATAAACAAAGCCTGCTTTGCACATGGACTCTTATTTCAAAATGCATATACTTTACTACTCAGATGCACATTAAAAAGGCAAAAAACTTAATTAAATTTCCTTGAAAACTTGCCATGTGCTGTGGGCGGAGCCTGTCTGTCGTGTGCTGTGGGCGGAGCCTGTCTCTCATCGCTGCACAGACTCTCGGCCTCGCTCTCAGAGTGCTGCTGTTCAGGAGAAGCGTCTGGAGACCGGAGAGGCCGGTCCGGTGATCTCCTGACCGGTGACGGGGTCATCAGGGCTCTGGGCTCCTCTGAGGGACGTTCATGACGGGCGGCAGGAACAGGGCCTTTCTTCACTGGAGTTTTAGGTCCATTATCAATGGGTATGTCTAGCTGCTCAGAAAAATATGCCTGTTAAAAATACTGAAAGACTATAAATAATAAACTATCACTCTCAAGTTTGAAAGATTGACCCTTATGACTGGTTTTGTGCTCCAGGGTGACATATGTTGTTATTTTAGTTCAAGGTTATTTAAAGTAAGAGCAATTTGATAGGCCCTATATGACCAGACCTGACTGCTGATATCTTCGGCTCTCAGCGTCACAGATATGCCCACGGTCGGCTGCAGGTCTGCAGGGACAGTCTGAAGGCTGGGCTTCACTCGGTTCGGGGGCTGCAGGATGAAAGCACCCTCGATAGTGGCAGGGTTTTTAGTGAGATCAGTGCTGCTCTTCATTAACCCAGACAGACTGATGTCAGTGCTGCCCAGAGACTGGTTTCCACAGCAGAGATGGATCTGTGCGCAAAACACATACTACATCACCATTACTGAAGACTAGGTCTGTTGATTTCACTCATTAATTCAGTGTAATTATGACAGAAAACCATGTAAGAAATCTAAATCTTTCTAAAATTGAGGCAAAACATCACATTTGAATTAATTTATAACATCTGAAAAATTGCCCAGCCTTAACCCCTAACGGTATCAGAGATCGGGGTTTATCAATCACCTCTATCAGTGATGGGCTTTTATCAATCACCTCTATCAGTGATGGGCTTTTATCGGTCGGCTCTATCAGAGATCGGCGTTTATCGGTCATCTCTATCAGTGATGGGCTTTTATCGATCACCTCTATTAGAGATCGGCGTTTATCTGTCATCTCTATCAGTGATGGGCTTTTATTGATCACCTCTATCAGAGATCGGCGTTTATCGGTCAGCTCTATCAGTGATGGGCTTTTATCGATCACCTCTATCAGAGATCGGCGTTTATCTGTCATCTCTATCAGTGATGGGCTTTTATCGATCACCTCTATCAGTGATGGGCGTTTATCGATCACCTCTATTAGAGATCGGCGTTTATCTGTCATCTCTATCAGTGATGGGCTTTTATCGATCACCTCTATCAGAGATCGGCGTTTATCTGTCATCTCTATCAGTGATGGGCTTTTATCGATCACCTCGATCAGAGATGGGCGTTTATCGGTCAGCTCTATCAGTGATGGGCGTTTTTCGATCACCTCTATCAGACATCGGCGTTTATCTGTCATCTCTATCAGAGATGGGCATTTATTGGTCATCTCTATCAGTGATGGGCTTTTATCGATCACCTCTATCAGAGATCGGCGTTTATCTGTCATCTCTATCAGTGATGGGCTTTTATCGATCACCTCTATCAGTGATGGGCGTTTATCTGTCATCTCTGTCAGTAATCAGGGTTTATCGGTCATCTCTATCAGTGATGGGCGTTTATCGGTCACCTCTATCAGAGATCGGCGTTTATCGGTCATCTCTATCAGTGATGGGCTTTTATCAGTCAGCTCTATCAGAGATCGGTGTTTAGCTGTACTGACCTGCAGGAAGGGCTGCTGGCCGAGGAAGAGCCGCAGAACTCGCTCACTGCTTCGGATGCGGACAGACGCTCGCTCAGGCTCAAAGTTTGGACTGAGGAGGTTCTGGAAAGGCTCGCTGGTGACGTCGTTCCCCAACAGAGTGTAATAGAAGAAGAACTCAGCGCCCTCGCTGGACAGCTTAGTCGAGCTGGAGATCAACTGAAGATCAAGAAAATGTGTAGTTTATTCATTATGAACACTAAATATGTGCGGATGACACTGATATATGACAGCAGCTCTCACCTGCTCCAGTTTAGTAGCAAAGGCCACCGTTACCGACAGCACAAACATATCGGTGCAGGCTTCTTCAGGTCCGATCTGATGAAAACCTTCTTCCTCGTTCAGAACCGCTCTGAGTTTACCAGAGTCCAGAGGAACCAGCGATGGAGAACCTACAGAGATCACAGTGACTTCATTAACAAAATCACTGTTAAAGTCAACATGAACAACAATCATGACCTGTTTCACTTTAACTAGCATTAAATTACTGTGTAACTATTGACATCACCTACTAACACAACCTAAAACAGTGACTGCATAGATATCTTACTGCTAACTAACCAATTAACATTAACCAATAGCAAAACAGTGTTATAAGTATTATTTACATATGGCTTATTTTTTTATTTATATTATCGATTAGCTTTTATTTGATTAATTTTTATTTTAGAAAATGAATACATTTTTAGCAATTTTATTTGGGCTTTTTTCTATTTTATTATTAATTACTACTTTATTTATTGTTACTATATATTTTTTTTTATATATAATTCTATTCATGTTTACATTTATTTCTAGTTCAGTAATTTTTTTTTTCCAATTAGCATATTATTTAACCAACATGCTTATCAGCTTTTCACCAAAACTATAACTACAAAAAAACTATAAATTTACAAAAACATTTCAAGAGAGAGAAAACAACATAAATCAAAACATCTCAAAATACTTTAATGGGTCATTTTCATTTTCATTACCTAATATTGATATTTTATCTCAGCTGTTAAATTGTTTTTATGGTGGAGATTGTTTTCTAAAATTAATTTTTGATTTTTTTTTTTTATTATTTGGAATAAATGCACCATTTATTTATTTATGTTTTTTTCAATTTTAACAAAGGTGCCTTACGAGATGGAACCAGCACTGACCTGAGACACCATGTGGAAAAACAAACATGCATGTTGAACATGAAGCTTTGAAGCCCATCAACAGAACCAGAGGACAGGAGGAGAAATGGGAAAATGAAGAAATAGAGAAAAAGGAAACAACAAGACAAATACAAGAAGGAAAGAAAGCACAAACATCAGGCACATCAGTGTAGGAAAGAGCGAAGCATCAGGTACCTGGTCTCGGCGGGGCTTTGTTTGCTTTGAACTGCTCGACTGTTGATTTGGTGTCATTCTCTAAGACCAGACTGATCAGAAGAGCAGGTTTCAGTTTTGTGTACTTACTACTGAGCAAAGAATGCCATTTAGGAGCCTGAAGAACACAGAAGAATTTCAGAGGAGTCAAAACAGTCAAATAGTGTGACATGCCAGAACAAAATAAAGCCAGCTAATGAGAAGCTGCTTTTACACTAAATTTCTTCTGTTTACCCCGGAATTGAAATACAGTAAAAAAAAAAATAAAAATACTGTTTTCTGTGTGAATATGTATATAAAACTGTAATGTATTTCCGTGATGTTCAGCTGTATTCTCACATGATCTTCAGAAATCATAAAAATATAATTTGCTGCTTGAGAAACATTTCTGATTGTTATCAATGTGAAACTGTGATGAACTACTATTTAAATGTTCATGATATTAAAAATAAAAATTAATACGATTAATCAAGGATGCATTAAATGAATTATTATAAAGGCATTTATAATGCTGCAAAAAAAATATCAAAATTTCATTCCAAATAAATAATGTTCTTTTGAAATCCTGAAAAATAAACGTATCACGGTTTTGAGATCTCACGAAATATGAAGCAGCAGGTCAATATCAGAAAGCAGACGATCGGACCTGTTTGAGCTCCTGCACTGATCTCAGATCAAGGATGATATATCCCACACACTCTCTGGCAGACGAGCTGGAGTCGACGGCGTAACACTGTAGTTTGATGGGGGTCCTCTGCAGTCTGTGGGAGAAGCAGAAGACGCTGCGTGACGGAAGAGCTGGATCAGAGCTCACCGATAGAGATGGGCGCTTTCCAAGCACTGCCTCACAAAGATTCAAAGCTTTTGGAAATCATTTGTTTCGAAAGTGACCTTTGACCTTATGTACTTATATACACTAGTGCTGTTAATATCAATTCATCGCATCCAAAATAAAAAACGTTTTTGTTTACAAAGTATGTGTGTGTGGACTGTGTATATTCTTTATGTATATGAAATAAATGTATTAAATACTGTGTGTGTATTTATAATACATGTATACAGTTCACAGATTTTGCTAGGCAATGGGTTTAGCTTGGACAAGCTTGGTTTCTCCCATCTCTTCTCACCGGTGCTGGTGCAGCGTCTTGCGGTCGAGCTCCCAGGCCAGCTCAGTGCAGAACTGCGGCTGTTCTTTGTGTTCTATGGGGTCTGTGGCCAAAGTCTCTCCGTCAAAGCGAGCCTCGACTACCAGCGTGTGCCGCGGACTCCTGGGAAACTGACGCCCTGAGGAAGAACAACACACACCTGTCATGCTGCTTCAGAGGAATATATACTGGAAAAGTGCTATAAATATAAACAGACAGCGATACAAGAAGACAAGACAAGAACTTGATCAAAAATGCAGTAAAACTCTGAAATATTATTACAATTCAAAAAAGCTGTTTTCTATGTGAACATCTGTTCAACTGTAATTTATTTCTGTGATCAAAGCTGTATTTTCAGCATCATTACTCCAGTCTCACCTCATCCTTCAGAAATCATAATAATATACTGATTTAACATTTATGAATATTATCAACGTTGAAAACAGTTGTGCTGCACAGTATTTTTGTGAAAACAGTGATGCATTTCCATTTAAAAGAGCAGAGAAAGTTAGATTTGAAAAATTTAATTGACACTTTTATTCATCAAGGATACAACAGATTTATCAAAAGTGACAGTAAAGACATTTATAGTGTTACACAAGATTTCTGTTAAAAATAAATATATATATATATTAATCAAGGATGCATTAAATGAATTATTATAAAGCAGCTTCTCATTAGTTGGCATTATTTTGTTCTGGCATGTCACACTATTTGACTGTTTTGACTTTGTTTTGATATATAAAGAAATAACACAAAGATCTTTAAAATGTTGATTTTAAATTTTTAAATAATTACTACAGTAATACCATGGTAACGTACAGTGATGGTATCAGATGATTATCATATTCATGTTCATAGTCAACGTTACTGCAATATATACGTGATACTCCAAAGTGCTGCAGAGAATACTATAGTATTACCATGGTACTTAAACCTAAATAATGTTTTAGCATGGTCCTTTGAAACTCTTTTATCAGTGACATATCTGTCAAGAAACGCATATTCACACATAACTAATACGCATCTCAAGTCTCGAATATCACAGGTGATTAATATGACGTAAAATCACAATTTTAATAATTAATAGGATACTGAACTGATTTGGTTTCATTGGATGAGTCATAAATACACAAATCTTTCTGTTACCTTCGAGAATAGAAACAACAATCAGCAGCTGCTCTGATTTCGAAGCCATCTCATCTCTCTGCGTTAATTAAACACTCTCATAATGACTTTAAGATGTCTTTGTATCTGTTGTTTGTTTTTAGCGCGTCTGTTGTGTTTAAATAACGACAGTAACTGTAAGTCTGCGGCACTTCCGCCGGAAACAGTGGCGTGTTTGTGCGCGTGAGTGAGTCGCGCTCCCTCTGCAGGACGGAAGAGCGCATTACATGTTTCTCTTTAGTCTTTTTATGGAAAATAATTAGTTAAGGTAAGTTTGTATGTTTTAATTGTTATATATATTATATAATTGTTATATATATTATACACTTTGACTTGATGCTTGTATTGTTTTCACTTTGAACTGATTTTAATCTCTTAAGCGATCGTTACCATGGTAACCGTAACTGCCGCCAAAAGTACCACTCACAGAAAACACCATGTTTTTGCACATTTACTGTGGTAATGTCATGGTATTTTATAAAATATGTTCTAGTACTAAGTAAATACAAAGTCTTATGTAAGTACCGTGAAATATCCACTTATTTAATACCAAAGTACCATCTTTACAACAGCTGTTTTCACAGTAAAAGAGAAAGATTGTTTTGTTATGATTTTATATTAATTTCTTATGATTTTACCGCAGGTAAGTTAACAAAAATATGTTCTAAGAACGGTTTATGAAAAGGTTAGGCTATTTCTCTAAATGTAAACATATCGATAACACAGCATGCATATTCCTAGAATATTAGCCATTTATTAGTGCTAATTAAGCACATATTACTAATACCTAATCCTACCCAATACCTAAACTCAACTTCCTTGCTGACTATTAATAAGCCACAAACTAACAGTTAACAAGTGTTACCTATTCTAAAGTGTTCAAAAACTGCTAGATGAACTACGTACAGATAGTGTTTTGATGCAAACATGGTAATATTAAAATTTTTTAAGACCAGATAACTGAACTGTAACAAAGGAGACAGGCACGTGCGGATCCATATGCAGGGGTTTATTGAACGGCATGGTCATACGTTTTTAAAAGGTACACTTTTGTACCAAAAAGGCCCGCATTGGGACACATATTAATACCTAAAAGGTACAAAAGTGTACAAAAGTGTACCGCCCCGTGACAGCTTTTGTACCTTTATTTCTTAGAGTGAACAAACTTGTTGACTTCCTGAAATATGGTTTATTTACATATACTTACTGTAAACTTGACCTACTGTCACATTCAAGTGGTTTTCCACAAAAACAACCATCCGCATGTAAAAACAACCTTGACTTTTTATTTGGATTGCCAAACATGTTAAGGCAGAGACAGTATAAAAAGCAACTGCAGTTTAATGATATAGCAGACATCAAGAAAAACCTAATGACGGGACTCGACCAACCTACGCCATTGACTTTCTGTCCAGAAAACCACTTGTAAACATATTTAGTTCAATGCATACTATTGAAGTAACAAAGGACTACGTCTGCCGTTTAAGTGAGGTGGTAGACAACCATACATTGCACTGAATCAATACAAAGGTACATAAGCTAGTTATAGTTGCTGTTGAGCTTCGTTCAACTATGTACAACTATGTACATCACGATAATACTGTATGGCACTGAGATGAACGGTTGATTAACATCCACTTTATACGATACAATAGATTAATGGCTGTTAATACCAGTATATTCATGTTAATAAGTCAACGCGGAGCGAGCCACCTTACAGTCACTTAGAATCTATTGCAACCCGTCCTTTACCACACAGAGGTGATGAAATAGCAAATACATTCAATAGTATGGTTACAAGACAATATAAGTGCATACAAACAGCTAGATGTAGCCATTTACAGGCAAATCCAATGAGCAGAGGGTTTACGCGGACCTTGTTTGTAACTGGCCCCCGAAGGAAAGTTTTTCAGGTCCGTGTCTCCATGTCTAGTTCCCCTGCAGTCCTCCATTAGTACATTCATTGGTTAGAAATGAAATTAGTCGCTGCCTCCAATGGAGGCGATGAGTAACACCATGGAATTGATGTCTGTGAATCCTTGTGTGAGTCCGGAACATCTCACATCTTCCCGTCGTTTTCTGCAGATTAAACAGAATCATTTTTTTTTTTTCAAAATATGTTCTAAGAGCATTTTGCTGATGTTCCCAGTGAGTTATGGAGTTAATTCATATAGATTTGGACCTACTCAAGGGTTAGTAAATGTTGACAGAATTTTCATTTTTGGGTCAACTACTCCTTTAAAAACCAACTGCTTCTGTTCAACCAGTATCTTCTGTTAAGTACATGTTAGATACCTTTATTCAAAGCGACTTGCGATACATTTAAGATGAACATTTGCAGGGTGTACAAGCATTCCAGGGTTGCCAGGTTTCGTTCCGTACGTTTAGTTGAATTATCATTCCCTGGGGTGGGATTACTCTAACCTGTGCTCTAGGGCTGTCAAGAAAAACCTTTGAATTTGAAATATTCTTGGAATTAAAAATAAAAATCCACACTGAATGCAAAAATGTTGCATTCGAATTGTAGGTATTTGTCAGGCAGCCTTCACTGGAACTCAAAATGTGATGAAGACTTAAGTGTTGTTGTATTTTAATGCTTTTTTTAGCCTATGCAGTTGTGCTCACTTAGTGGCACTGTGACATTGTTTGTTCAAAATATTGTGGAAAAAGAGAACACCAATGAATTTAAGTGCAATTAGAATTTAGCATGCAACAACCCATGTCAACAGTATAAAAGTAGAATTGGCAACCCTGATGCATTCCCTGGGAATCAAACCCATGACCAAGTGCCGTGATTTACTGTTTGAGCTACAGGAATGTATTTCATTGCAGAGATGATTGCATGTGTTTTCTCACCGCTGGAGCAGGTCTGTGTCGTCGTCACTTGTTGCTTTGCAACCAGTGCCGCAGAGCTCAAACCTTAAGGATCGTAGACCACAGAACATTACAATCAACTCTTACCATATGCATTCTTCACTGTAAACATGCTTAAAGGGCTCATTCTTTTTATCAAGCAATTTTGTTCCCTTGAGTTGCACCCAAAACCATTCATAGTTTAGTTTTTCATGAGCATTCCCACTCTCTCTTGCATTTGAATGAACTGGGCAATAAATGTTTTGCTGCTGTGTCTTAAAAGCCAAGTCCACACCCAAGGAGTGAAGCTTTCTGAAATTGTAATATATTTTTACACAAACAGCAATGGGAGAGTTGACTGTTGACAATATGGAGAGGGTTTGTGGTTTATGAGACAAAAAGATTGAGTTGTGTAGTGTGCATTTGGCATAAGACAAAAAAAAAAAGCACCTTCTGCCCATGTACCTGTTTACTACATTCATCTGTCAGAAAGTCACAGAATTTCAGACTCTGTTGGAGACTCTGTTTTACAAGATCCGTTGGACTGCTCATGATGATATGAGCCCTTTAATGTAAGCTATAGTGAGATCAGTAGTATAGTATAGTTCAGTTGTTTTTGACCTTTTCACCTTGAAAGGGGTCATACTGGCCAGACACCAGCGTGTAGCTCATGCCCAGGTGAGTGAGATGATGTGCCTGAAGGTGACGGCTGAAGGGAACTGATTCTCTCTCCCGTTCAGTCTCGCGTTCCTGCTCTGGAGATCCTCTTTCTCCAGGCTGAAGGAGTAAAAGATCATGTTTAAACAACTTTGAAATACATTAGACAATAAATGTGCCTCTGATTGCCATATATATTATTTGATTAGACTGCCAAAGCCCTTCAAACTTATGTAAACAATTTAAAGGAATACTCTGTGCTGTCGACTTGACTTTGGACAACAAACACATGTGTAAAATGTAAAAGACCTACATGAAGACATCAGACTGATCAACAGTCTAATTCATTTATTTAAGTGCTTCACGCGCATCACTTTAAACAATGTACTTGTACTTTTGTACACTGCAAAAAGAGTTTTAGTATTTTTGTGTTTGCTCGTATAAATACCTAAACATTCTTGGATGTGTTTACTAGACATATAAAACAACAGATATTATATCTTGTTTTCTTAAAAAAACTAAATAAAAACTGAATTTTGTTTAAAACCAGCCAAAATATGTCCCAATGGGGTAGGAAACAAGATTATTTTTCTTGCCCCATAAGCACATATTTTTGCCTGTTTTAAGCAAAAACACAATTTGAGTCATTTTCGTAATATCTTAAGTCATTTTACTTCACCCGTAAATGCATCCTGATTCCACAACTCTTATGCTGCGTTCACACCGGACGTGAATTGCGCGAATAAATCGCACTATTCGCGCATAGTTGGATGCTTGAACATTTTGAGTTAACTCGCTTCATTCGCGCGAGGTAAAATTAGTTTTGTGTATATCTAAAAAGGCAAACTTTGGTTTAATGAATCCAGTATTTATTTCCTTTTCATACTTGTTTCTTTTAAAGTACAAAGATGTGTTGTACAGCTTCTCCACATACAATGATTTTGTCCTCCATAGTATGGAATTCTGCCTCCGCTTGATATTATTCACGTCACTACTAGAGCAAGCTCCTGATTGGTTAACGCGGCGTGAATTTTCGCCAAAGTTTAGATTTTTCAAGCACGTCAAACGTGCAATTTGCGCCATTCGCGCCACTTAATTCACACGAATCGCGCCGCAGGATGTCTGATCGCGTCTTTGCATTGACTTAACATGTAAATCACTCCTGCTTGACGGTTCATTCACGTCCGGTGTGAACGCAGCATTAGACATTTATACTAGAAAACGACACAAAAATGCTAAGGAAGTAGTGTATCTAGAACAGTTTTAGCTTCACGGTTTGTTTACACAATATTTAGGTCCATTATAAGCCTTACAATGGTTTTTACTTGTTAGAAATGAGATACATACAACAGGAGATTTGCCATGATATGGCAGGAGAGGATGCGACAGAAGCTCTAATGCTGTCGAATCTGTCACTGGTTTGCTGCTTTGAGCCCCTTCCGAATCCTCTCTCCCTGCCGTTTTTCCATAGAGAGGGTAATGGAAACCTAGAATGGAAAACGCACAACTTATACTAAACAGGTAGTTTGTTGTACAAGCTCCACTACATGAAAGTTTTGGGGTCATATTTATGATCTACAGAAGACGATTACCTGGGTAATTATGCACCAAGGCTGGAGACATCACTCTGTAAGCATTGCTGCTCGTCTCACACAGGTGTAAATAGGGGTAGGAGTGCTGAAACTGGATGAAGGATTGCTGGGGTGACGACGAAGCCCCTCTTGCATTCTGCGAGTCTTCAGATGTCTCACTCGCTATCTCGTCCCCCTCGGGTCTGGTACTTTCCTCGATGACCTCGGCAGCCGTCTCGCACTTGACGTTCTGGAGATCGGCATCCAGCCTGGACTCGGGCTCTAGAGGCATGTGCCAATCTTTCCCCTTGTCTGGACTCATTTCCTCAGAGATCTTGTTGACCTCTTGATTTTGCTGCTTCACATATTTGGACTGATAAGAGTGGCTCCAGCACTGAGATTCTGAAGCCTAAACCCAGAGGAACATCTACTGTCAAACAGTTTCTGCTCTGACAACCAATGAAATTACACACCTTACAGGGAAGCCCTTTGTTATGAAACAGTAGCCCTGTGAAACTAGTGTTTAAGGGGTTCTTTGTCATGGAAAATTTCAAAAGGATGGCATCGTCTTAGAAATAAATATGCTCTCAATCATCAAAGAATCCTGGGAATTCGATCATTTGATGATTAAGGATCATATTTCCAAAACAACATACTTTGGATTGATATTCCAGCAAAACCAAGGACATTTCTAGAAGTCTGTTATTGTCTTTAAAAGAACATTTCCTCAGTAAATGAAACGTAACATCAGTAACTTACATTTAGAAATGTTACATTTGTGTCCACATTTGATTTTGTGTTTGAACTCTCCAAACTGAGGTCTTCAGATTCCTTGAGGACCCCTTGTTCTTTTGACATGGAGATATGGGACGATTTCCCCTGTTGCTGCTGCTGAAACGACAGCTGCTTGTCCAAATCCACATAGATGAAGCCAGATTTTGCACAGTTCATCTTAACAGAGTTCGCCCCTTTATGATTCGACTGGGAAGAGCTCATAAATTGTTTTTGCTCATCCTTTGTTCGTTCCTTTTGCTCAGATCCTCGTCTAACTTGACCTCTACTCTTGCTATACTGCATCTCCTCACAGCATGCCTCACTGAGCGGTCTGTGGGAGCCGGGCATCATTAGAACCTTCTGGTCCATGGAAACACCCCGGCTGTACTGTCCGTAGTACAAAGACTGAGCCAGCGCTGTGTGCGTTTCGGCGTACTGAAGCTGTGGTTGGGAACTTGAGTGGCTAGAGGATTCTGAGCTTTTTATATCCTCATTTAAATCTCTCAAATCTTCCTTTGTCCGACCGTAAGGTGAGGCCACTTTATGGAACGAAGTGGAATTGGCTTGCCCAGAATGCAAGTAAGCTGGCATGCAATGGGATTCATAACCATGGCTGTGAGATGTGGACTGGACCTCTTTTCCTGGGGTCACCGTGGGAGCGCTACTCATTGAGGGAATTTTGGGATTGATGTTGCTGTTTAAATCTTGTGTCGAGTTCCTTCTGGACCTTGAGTTTGACCCACCGTCCTCAGCTGCGTCGGATATGTCTGAGTACGCAGGACTGTTTGTTTTAGCACTCACTCCATCTCCGTTTGTAAGAGGGACACAGTCCGTTCTTGCAGAGCTCCCGATGGAGGGACTCGGCGCATTGTCCGAGAAGGTGTACACCTTGTCGGCCTCGGCTCTGATACTCGCCATGCGGCTTTCTTGCGTTTCACTTGGACCGTTTACAACATCTTGCTTGCTCAAGTGCTCTTTCAAGAGGCTAACAGGAAAGTCTTTTCCGATGCTCTTTGTATCGTCCGCTTTTGTGTAAATCGGGTCATTTTTGGGACTCCGGGGATCTTTACAACTCCTGTCCTTTAATCGATGCTTTTCCTTTCTCTTACTCTCTTTGTTTTGGACTGGGGTGGGGTTGGCCATGTTAACTTGTGCAATAACTTCCAGCTTTGGCTTGATGGGTTTCAGTGAGAGGTTCTTGGCTTTTGTGAGGGCAACAGTCGGAGAGGCCTGATGAGAAGAAACTTCTGTGATTTTAGTCGAAAACGCAGCAGGTGGAATAGCGGTCAGCTTCGGAGGAGCAGGGGTGGCGTTGATGAGTCTGTTGGTTCGAGACTTGGCTAAGCATCTCTCGGTGAACCCTTCTTTCTTAACTTTGCTACATATGTCCCTCTTATCAATAGCGCCCTCCGCTTCTAGCTTAGGCATCTCAACAGATGTGTTACGATCCGTCATGAGGCAGTTCTCAAGGACGACGGACATGTTGGAAATGAGCGGGAGGTTGCTCAGATCATCAATTGATCCGTCTTTACTTGCCACATTCGGGCGTAGTTTTGCGTTGGCTATGGGACTGCCATCATTGGTGAGCAATGCTTTCCTGCTCTTTGGAGAACCGACTGCATTGAGCTTATACATGCTTCTGGGCTTCTTGGAGATGATGTTCTCTGAAGAATCGAAAGGTACCGAGCTGAGTGTTTCATCAAAGTCTGAAAGTCTGTCCTCGCTCTCCACCTCAAACTCTTGCTTTCTGTCACTGTTCAGGTGAGCGTGTGACTGGTGGTATCGGAGCCCGTTGATATGTTTGTATTTCTTGTTGCAGTTCGGATGCGGACAGTCTATTAACATCGGTGACGCACAAACTTGATCAAGAAACACCGGATCGGATTTACCCTGAGGGGTGGAAGGAGCGCTCCTGGATTTGGCTCGTATCCTTTTCCCATTCCCATTCCTAATGTCATCCGAGACCAAGCTTAAATCTAGATCGGCTGGGGCTTTGCCTTTTCGTTTTCCACACATAAGCGGATTGGATTTGATGTCCTCCACGGCGTAGTATCCAGGTGTCCTACAGCTACTCAGGTTCAGACTCCCTCGTCTTCCTTTGTTGCCGATTCCCACACCACGCCTCTTGTGAGTTAGCCCTCGTATCTTGGAAAGACTCGGGTCTGCAGCTTGTTGATCTGGTATGGCCAGTCGCATCCGTTTACCTCGTCCACGTGCATAAGGCATTTCAGAGTCACTCATTGGTGATTCACAAAACCTATTCAAGAACAACAAGGAGTCATGAGTTTATGTATATAAATCAACTTTCTTTAAATGAACAGATCTAAATTGAATCTGGACCTCAATGTATAGATACTATCGATGGTCAGACTCACAGATCGATGCATCAGCAAAAGTTACATTGATTCTAATAAAGTGTGCATCAGATACAAGTTGCCATTTATATTGCAATGCATCATTTCTATCTGCATCAGTAAAAACTCATTTATTTATATTTGTAAATGCACTATACTTTTATTATATAAAAAGTGCTAAATAATTTTTGCCCAGTGGCACAGTATATATGTAGCAGGGGCACAGAATGTTCATACACTCTCAGAAGTAAAGGTAGAAAGGCTGTCCCTGGGACGGTACCTTTTTTAAAAAGGTTCTGTAACTATGAGGTTCAAATATGTACCTTTAAGGTAACAAAATGGACCCTTTAGGTACGCATCAGTGGCAGCTCTTCTACCTTTATTTCTGAGAGTGTACCAATATCCAGCAACTGTAATGCAATAATTTTGACAACAATTAAATATATGTATATGTTTTTGGATTTTCAGATGCATCTGAAATGCCATAGCATTGATATTACATAAGAAGTAAATACGTCAGCAAGAGAGCACTTTTAAGGCAGTCCCAGCACACATTTAGAAGACAGCAGTCCAAAACAGTTAAAGTAAAAGCTCACTTCAGGATTAAACAAAATTGCATCGATGAGTTTGAAGTACGGTGTTTGACCAAAAAAAAGAGCAAACGGAAAGAGAAAAGCGCAATCTACCGTTTGGCTATTATTAGCTCACTATATAAAGCACATGGACAGAAAGATGAATTTTGTGCTGAAAGAAACACAATCTTCCAGCCTAGGATTATGAACATTAACAAGGAAAACCATGTGAGTGGCACTCTGTGGATGTGAACCTGAGTCAAAGCGGATAGCCGTTATATTTAACTTAATGTTGTTCAACTGAATGTACAAATCAAACTGTTATCTAAAATATCCACAAAATAAAATACTACACTGAAATAAGAGCGTGTGGTTTATCCGTCAATCAGATGCATGTGAAATTTGTGTCAGTTACTAAAGCAACAGCAAAGTATTTCTATCAGAATTTATTCTAGGTCCATTTTGAAGGGTTAGTTCACCCAAAAATGAAAGTTTTGTCATGAATTACTCACCCTCATGTTGTTCCAAACCCATATGACCTCTGTTCATCTTCAGAACACTAATGAAGATATTTGTGATGATATTAGAGATCTATGAAACCCTCCATACACAACTGACATGATCCCAGATCCAGAAACATCAGTTTTGTGATGCTAAAAAATAACATAATTTACTCTTCTCCCTTCTGTACAGCTTCCGTATCTCAACAAACCGTTTACGCAGCTTTAACATAATTGACGTAATCATCCTTGTTTACATCCGCGTGAAAGCATGAGTATGTGCATAATCTGCGGCTGTTTACACCTAGAAGAAAGCGTACGCTTACGCAGTAATATTCTCTAAAATGGTGGAAGGAGAAGTCGTAGGAGAAGAATGGTTGAGTATATGATGTTATTTTTGTTTTCTATGTGCAAAGGGACGGGTATTATTAAAAGTATTCTTGTCGCGTGGCAAAACTGAAGTTGATCCACTGATGACACATGGACTGTTTTACTGATGTTTTTACTATGTTTCTGGATCTGGGATCATATCAGTTGTGTTGCTGTGTATGGAGGGAGAGATAGCTCTCTGATATCATCAAAAATATCTTCATTAGTGTTCTGAAGATAAACGAAGGTCTGAAGGGTGAGTAATTAATGACACAATTTTCATTCTTGTGTGAACTAAACCTTTAATATTAAAATAAAGAGACATCCAGCGCTCTGATGCTGCTGTAATGTTGTTGGTTCACAAAATCAAAATTGTGTATTATTTTCTGCTGAACATACCAACTACATTCGTATCACACCGGCCTCCGTTATGGAGATGCACATTCCCAACATATACACTAAAAGTCAAGCGTTTTTAAGGTGTTTTACCGTGGTGGAGCCCAGTCATGCTTGGTACAGTCCAAGAGAGTGCCCACATAGGTCCTTTTCCTCCATGTGACATTCACAACTAGAACCCCTGAAATCAAAGAGCAAGAGTCAAGTCACCAGTATTTATAAAGCACTTTTTTTTACAAATAAGATTGTGAAATAAAAAGTCCCTCTGAATATTAAAAGTAAAAAACACCCTAAATATTCCAAAAGATGAAAACATTTTCTACAATCACCAAATAAAAGCCACATCTTGATGGATTCATTCTGCACTTGATCTCAACGATGGAAGTTAAGATGGTGGTCTGCAATTTTAATTTGCTTAATCAATATGCAACCAGTGTCTCCTCTCCCTTTCAAATGCTTCAGTCTCACAGCTGCTTTGAAAACGCAGTCCTGTGGAGCTAATGACAAAACTCGCCCTTCACTCATCACACGTCCAGCGAAACCCATGTGAAAACAGTCATTCATAACGTGCCGAAGAAGACATAGTGCTGTAACTGAAAGCACATGCATGTACTGTTTCATACGTGTGGAACATTGCACAGAATAACAAGCTCTCACCTTCCTCCGTCTCGTGCCACACAATACCCTCCAGATTAACGCTCGTTCCTGGTTGACATGGCTCCATGTAGCTGGACTCGAAGGCTTTCTCGGCTTCCTGTGTGTTTGTTCCAACTGACCGCGTCTTGACACTCAACTGGAGAGAGATAGAGAGCACAAACACAGTGCCAGCTGAAGTATAATACAGTTGCACGCCAGTTTCTTGTTGAAAACATCTGACTTATGCAGTTTTAGATTCTGCATTGGAGGGATCACGGAAGAAGCGCTCCTACAGCTATGACAGTCAGGATAGCCTCGTGAATGATGTCTATCAGAGAGATGTCACTGGAATCAAGGCTAAATGAAAAAGACATAAGGGACAATAGAGCAGAATGGCCAAGACTGGAGGGGGTGGAGCTTGTCTCTATATTTAAAACTGTAAATAACACACGAAAAGCATCTTGGCTTCAAACAAGCCAGTATGTCTTTGTCCAAAACAAACAGAGGGAATTACGAAGCTTAGGTTTCCAATGGCAACAGACGTGAAGGATTTCGCACGGGCTGCGTTAACAAAGGAAATGGCTGACAAACAAAAGAAAACCATGTAATATATATATATATAGGTGTTTGGTGCTCGTTCTGACGAATCTCGTCGCTGCAAAGAGATTCGCGCATATTGCACAAAGAAGCAAACGCCGAAGCACCTTTGCTTTTTTAATGCATGTGGAAGCGTGATCCTCAAGCACACATACACCGAATCCGCCATCAGCTCGACCCACAGCCTCGCGCTCATAACGCGTCGTGATCAAGGGAGGACAGATGCGAGCTTACCGTTCTCAGGCTGTGCTCCTCGGTGCTCGCGTGGTCAACAATAGCCGCGTCCATCCCGCCCCTGCCGATCAGATTCTCCGTTCCGTTCTCCGAAAGCGGGCCAAATTCATCGCTTGGCTTCTCCTTCCGCGTCTTGGCCGAGTCTTTCTCTCTCTTTGCGCCTTTGCTCTGGGTTTTGCCCTTTTTGCCGTCTTTGGTTCTGCCGAGCGGCGCCGGTTCGTCGCTGTCCACCGGCGCTGGTGCTGAATTCATCTCTCCGCCGCGTCCTTGAGCCTCGCGCCGCTTACCGACGCATGCTTTGGGAACGCCGCTCGCAATCTCCAGCGACGCGAATCGATCCGTGTCCGTGGCGGAATTCCTTCGTTTCAGCTTGAGTTTCTTGGGCTCTTTGCAGAGGAACGGCTGCGTCAGGCCGTCGAACGCGGCGCCTCCTGCGTTTGCGCAATTGTATTCCAGCGCCTCGCGACCTTCCGCCGCGCTTTTAACGCTCAAAACGCGATTCATCTCCAATCTCTGTCGATCCTTCTCCAAATCCGCGTCCAGGTCGATGATCAGATTCCCGACGCCGATCTCCCAGTCATCCCCGCTGTCGTCCGGATCCGTTCCTTGCGTCTTGGTTCTCTGTTGAAGGGAGGAACTGACTGACATTCTCCACACAGGATTTCTGACAGAAAACGGTGATGAATCCTAAATCAAGTGGATGGGAGGGTATTAATCACACACGAGTGCTAATGTAAACCGAATTAGCCTGGTGCTGGTGAAAACATCTTGGATCATCTTGTGTAGCCTAACTAATGTTTCTAAGTGAAGGATTGGGATTGTGTTGCTAATGAATCCATCAATAAGTTATAGCAACGTCTTAAAAAGTCTTGATTCTTTCTTTCACAAATTAAAAAGTCTCACATCAGAGCAGTGAAGTCATTAAATCGTTAAATGTTGCAAAGCATGAATACCTTACTCAGCATTGTTTTCCATCAAAACATTAACTTACTCCTAATGTAACATATTTATTCAATATTCAACGAAATAAAGCGAGTTTACTTGTTTTCTCTTTAAGCTGATGTTGGCAGACAGTTGTTCTTGTTTTATTTTGATCAGTTTCTCAGAAAACAAGGCTTCTGATGTAAAGTCATTTAGTGTAAACGCATTCTAAAGTAAGATTATTGGATACTGCGGTGTAAGAGAATAGCCTTTCTTTATGTCAGAATTGAACTTTATAGCTCAATTGCCAGAATTGCAAGATGTAACCTTGCATCATTATCTGATATAAACCAGCAATAACTTTATGTTACTGTTAGTGGCTAAAATGGGTTTCCATTTATGAATCTTTTTGATTGCCCCTTCTTACCTCAAGTCATTTTGCATTTCAAGGATTCATTGGAAAACTCCCTCCACATGTACATAAGAGAACATTTTGACTTATTGTGTTCCCTTCAATTTATTCCCCACTTGGTCTTGAAGAAGTATTCAGTTTAACTTGATCAAACCTACATACCCTTTAAACTGCCACACTTGTTTCTGTAATTTCGGCTCAGTTCAGTGTTATATAAACCAAATTAAAAGTCAAAAAAGTGCAATGAACTACACCGTAAGGACATTGTGTGTATGATCCATTACCCCAACTACACATTTCTCACACTTTATGGGTGCAACTTTGGTGCTCCAAAACTAAATTTTTTCTCTTTTCGATTCAAATATATGTATGTTATATATTGTACAATAGTGCATGGAAAACACAAATGATATAGTTAAAATCAAGGCCATTTATTTAATGCATTGCATCTTTCAATGTCTCTCTTGTCTAGAACAGTGTTGCATTGGTACAAAGACATGTACAAATCCACTTTCCCCAGAACGATCAGAATTAGTAGGTTCTTAGTAAATCGAACAGCAGCTGGAGCAGACGGCGTTTGAAGATATGATGAAGATAAGCTGAAATACAGCTTCTGTTCAGAGCGAGTTTGACTGTAGGAGGCAAGAAACTCATTTCAGGCTTGGCAATGAAAAATGACATCAATGTTCTGGATTTAAAAAGGACATGTTAGTGCAAAAATTGACATTAAAGGGTTAGTTCTGCCAAAGATGAAAATGTCATCATTTATTCACCCTCATGTTGCTGTACGAATGTTTTATTTTCAACACAATATAAGAGATTTTGAAGGTTTGGGACAGCTTGAGGTTGAGTGAATGAGGACAGAGGTTTCATTTTTAGGTGAACTGTCTCTTTAAATTTATTCAAGCATCATTTTATCTGCTCTTTTTTTGAGGTAAGTGTGGTTACATAAAAAATTCTTAAACAAATAAACTTGAACATTGGTTATTTCAGCTAAATGTATTAAAAATACTGTCAGTCGATTTGACGACGGTGAACGAATCTGGTCAATTTACAAAAGCACTGATTGTAACACAGTCTCTTCACGTTCGGTTCACGAGTAGAAGGTCAGAACGCTCTGATGGTTTCCTCGGACGAGAAGAATCGGGGGCAGATCTTTAGATAACGTGTCCAGCCAGGTCATGTAAAGAGCGCTGGACACGGTTCCCTTCCTGGCGAGCGGCATGGTTCTGTCAAACCAAATGAATCAGATGCTCAGGTGAATCAAATCAAGGCATCCGTGTTCGCTCACATGAAGTGCGTGGTGTTAAATGTGTGCTCAGTGCTTACATGACGATGAGGTTGGCTGTGCTGGAGTGCTCCTGCAGAAGCTCGTTCAGTCTGATCTGGCGATTCGACTACATGAAAGAAGAGTAAGAACTGATGTCACTTACAAAACAAAGCACAAATGTGACACGAACAATGGAATGGAGAAAAACACAAACATGTTTTTTAAAAAAGCCGAAATTCTTGTAGCTTGACCACCATGAAACATCTACACCAATATACTGCCACTTCAAACATGTTTTCGTTAATAGGAATTGTGTAATGATTTCACTTTGTTGCGTCTCAAACATATTTTTTATGTAAACACGCAAATGTGAGAAACCTTTCTATTAAGTGGCTAAAACTTTGTGGCTTTTTGATTAATTTATTCAAAAGAATCAGTGTCATTTGTCACACTACATTGTTGACACTGTATGTTTTCTGTGAGAAATACACAGTAAAAATGATGTTTATTTGTATTATTCTGTGGTACCAAAGTTTCTCTCGTCACATTCAGACTTCAGCCATATTAACTAAAGCATCATTTCTCAAACGTAAATTCAGTGGCAGCCCAGGAAACAGTATTTTACTCTGATATTTTGTCTAAACGTATGGCAGAATAGAGACATGTAAGATCAAATCATCATGACAATCAATCAGTTTATTTAGTCAATGTATCTAAATAAGATCTGTGCAATGAAATAAGGCTGCTTATGTGTTCCTGGAAGTTGTCTTTTTGATTAGTTCTCACTGTTCAGATGACACATTACAGACATAATGCTCCATATCAAAGCAATAAGAGAGCATCGGATCTCCTGAAGAGGAACGGATGGAAACCTTGGCCCTGTAGAGCTCCAGCTCATTATCTGTGATCCTCCAGGGTTCTTCAGCCTTCAGTTTCTCAGCGGCTTCTTGCTCCATGTCGTCCTCCTTCAGTCTGTACGGCTCCATCATCTCCTCAAACATCTTCTTGCTGAGCACAAAAATCAAACAGCAGCTGTTTCTCGTGGATACTGGAGCAAAACACGCTCATTATTAGCCAATGGATCTAAACTTACTTGTGTTTCTTTGGTTTGGTGTTGATGTCTCCAAGGACCGTGATGTCAGAGAAGTCAATCCTGAACTTACTGAGCAACGCCGCCATCCTGTGCGAGAACAAAACTTTCACTTAATGAATAATATTAGCTGATTTTGATATATAACAATTATACACAGACAACACACACATGAAATGTAGACCTTTTTTCATTTTGGATAATTGTGATTAATTGTTGACAGCACTAATAATATATAAATATAAATACATGTTTATATTTTGAAAATGTATACCATATTTATTTATTGTGTTTTTATATATACATAATTTACACCGTACACACACACACACACACACACACACATACATACATACTGTATACATATATATATATTACATAAACAAAAACCTATTTTGAATGCGATCAATTAATCGTTTGACAGCACTAATATTTATATAATCTGTATTATATATAAATATTAATTTAATATACCATATTTTTACACACACACACACACACACACACACACACTCACACACACATGTTGGGTTTACATGTTTTATGGGGTCTCTCCATAGGTGTAATGATGTTTCTACTGTACAGACTGTGTGTGCTATAGTCCTACACTGACCCTACACCTAAACCTACCCCTTACAGGAAACTGTGTGAATTTTTGGATTTTCAAA
>JAUMHQ010000061.1:447332-460749 GCA_032361165.1 Enteromius paludinosus
GACACTGAAAACATCCTCATAAATCACCTTCATATTGTAATACCTGTCATACCCATGTCATTATACACATTTGTGTCTTCATAAACCACATAAACCTGCACACACACACACACACTCTCTCTCACACACACACACACACACATACACACACACACACACACACGCACACACAAACACACCTACTCCAAGATCTGTTCAAGAAAACGTAAAAAAAAGAAAAATATGTGGGCATGCTATTTGTAAGGTTTATTGTTTATTCTTCCCTGTTCAGTTCCATCTGGTTCCCTTTTATTTTTAGTGTTATTGAAATTGATGTGTTTTGTTAAAAATGAATTACTCCCGTCTCCGACTTTGTCGTTTCTTTATAACATGGTCAGATCCGTCTGTAAGCAGATTATTGTCTTTGTATAGTCTCACTCGACACGTGTTTCTGCTTGCTTGTTTGTTTTCATTCTACACTTTTAACTTCGTTACAACAATGGTTTACTGATTTCAGCCTTCAGTAGGGGCTATTGATCATTTTGATATTATTATACCATATCTACTACCATATCACTAGATATGTCACCAGACTCATCAACATTGTAGGTTTTGGCTATCTGAACTTATTAATTATCTCATTATTATTTTGTTTTGTTTTTTAACTGAAGTATACAAAACATTAAATATAATATAAAAATAAGCATATTTTACATAAAAAAGAATTTACTTTTAGAGGTAGTAAAAAAAATAAAATAAAGTAAAAAAAAAATATCTTTTATAGGCTCTTTTGTAAATGGAGACCTTCATCTGTCCACAAAGGGCAGGGTTAAATTTCAAAGAAAAATCTGAGCTGAGAAAAAAAGAAAGCTTCTTAGAGCTTTCCAGGGAATTATTTGCGATTGCTTCTGCGCTCCAGGCTCACATGTAATATTAATAATGAGTGTGAGGCTGTCCGTCACACACCTGGAAGTCGTTCTGAAGGCCGTACTTGCAGCCTCCCTCTCTGCAGATGGAGAAGTCGTATCCCAGCGTGCAGGCAGCATCAGTGCAGTTCTCCCGAGAGCCCACTATAGTGTCGTTATCGTCGCCCGTGGCGTCCCGCACGATACAAGAGCCTACAAACACAGCAAACCCATAACATCACCTCTGATCCCCGAGTGCAGACCCAGCAGAGGAAGAACGGCGCTCAGATACCGTTGGAAATGGCGACGGCAATGTAAACCACTCCAGTGATGAGGATCGCCAGAAGAGTTCCTTTAGGAATTGCTGACTGAGGATCCTACAGAGAACACATCAGCTGTTAGCAGATCTGATGACCAACAAAATACTTCTGTACCAGCTCAGAAAGTTCCGTCAACCATCCACACGGACTAAAGCTCTTTCCTACAGTAAATATATCAAAACTTCATTTCTGATTAGTAAATGCATTGCTAAAAATGTCATCTGAACAACTTTAAAGGTGATTTTAGCACCCTCAGATTCCAGATGTTCTAATATTATCCTATCCTAACAAACCAGACATCAGTGGAAAGATTATTTACATTAATCTTTCATATAAAAAAATTGGACTAGTTTTGTGCTCCAGGGCCACAAATGGTTCTTTTAAATGTTTTGTTTTCTATGGCATCACTGTCTTTATTTGTAAGCGGGGGAGTAATGATCCTCACCGCCAGGTCTCCGGAGATATTGGCTCCTGCTAGGATTCCTGTGGCGGCCGGGAAGAAGATGGCAAAGACGGAGAAGAAGGTTTCGTCCTCTCTGAAGTCTGGACCCATGTTCTCCAACATTATAGCAGCTTTGAGACAGACCAACAGAAGAATGAACTTGTGACTTGATTTGTTCCTGCAGTAATTCTCATTGATCACAGATGAGCGGAGACGACCCACTGTTATAACCGAAGAAGCCTTGAGATTCCTTCGACTTCATGGGGATGAACGATCCGATGAAATAGTTAAAAATAGCCGCCACAAGAATCACCAACAGCACAATCTGGGCCTGTCAGAGAGATCACATGGCTTACACTATCTGCAGAAACAACAGAACCACATCATTTCTAACTCACTTTGTGCTGCTGATTCCAGAACAAGCATCTATTTTGCTGGAGAGACTCAAATATGATGCATTTCTTAGCATTATTGCATTTACAATTATTTATTTGGCCAAGTAATCAGGAGAAAAACACAACAAATGTGTGCTTTCTGTCTGATTCTCATAACCTTTAACCTAACTATTTGATCCATTCTCATGCATTTCCACATGCGTGGTGTTATTTTAGGACTAATCCTGATTTTCCTTTGAAGGTCCATTGATATATTTTAAAACTTTTGACATTTAATTATTTAACTGCATGTTGGAAATTGAGAGCTTTTAACTCTGCATCATCAAATCAGGTCACATTAGATGTTTTTTGCACATCAGGAGAGTGTATTTTAAGATGCAGATCTAAATAACGTAGAAATAATCTGACCTTTGCCTCCCACTCCATTCCAGCGACAGAGATGCCCAGCAGTAAGATGACGGTGAGCGTGCCGACGATCCTGATGTCATTGATCTCATCCGTCATAAGCGCGTCTATACTCTGACAAACACAGCGATAACATCAGTAAACACTAGGAGTCAATCTGTATGGATGATATATGTCTGTCTGTCAGCCTAAAAAACAATGAAACAAATCTGTCTGCTCATTCTTCTTCATCATCCTCATCCTCATCCAAGGCCTTTGTGTTTATACTCACATCCAGAAGTTCAACGACAGTTTCTGCAAAACCCACGACGTACATGGCCACAGCGACAGCGTTGGCGAAGGCAAAGATCAGACCGATGGATCCTCCGAACTCTGGACCCAGACTCCTGGAGATCAGGTAATACGCCCCTCCTGAAACACAGACACTTCACCCTCCAACAAACAGAACCAAAACTACTAATATTCTAATGATTTTTGGCATAAAAGTAAAATCAATCATTTTGACCCACACAGTGTATTGTTGGTTATTGCTACATGTCTGCTCATGAGCAGGGTCAGATACGATTAGTCACTGACCTCCGCGCACGAAGCCGTTGGTGGCGATGGCTGATGTGGAGAGTCCAGTGATGGAGGTGACCACGATAGCCATGAGAACGATGGCACAGGACAGAGCTGCAGGAACACAAGAACACAATCTGTGACTGACTGACCCGGTGCGCTTCAGTGCTGCTGGTCAGTATCGTACCGATGCCCGCCTGACCCACGATCCACGACATCCGGATGAACAGCATCACTCCCCAGATGTTCAGCATGCAGCGGATCTGAACACAAGCAGCAGCACAGAGAGAGCTGGTTACCATGTTTACACACACACACAAATAATCTGACTCCCACACACTTTGATAATGTGCTTAAAGTGCTACTTTTGTACTCAATATACTAAACATGATTCTTTGGTGCTACAACGTGAATATGAACAGAATGTGTGTATCTTAAAAATGTATTTAGTCTGTGTGTGTGTGTGTGTGTGTGTGTGTGTGTGTGTGTGTTGATGGAGCAGAGGTCAGAGGTCAGACTGACCAGCACTCCTTTGACCCAGCCGAACTTGACCGCACTGCTCTTGGAGTCGGACACTTCTTTAGGAGAGATGATGTCGGCGGCTGTGAGCTCCTCTCCGTTGGGAAAACCCTCCTCAAACGGCTCCTTCACAAACACAACTCCAGAGTTAGCGTTTAATATAATCCCCACACGCAGAGCCATATCTCAGGTTTGTGTTACAGGAAGTTCATTCATCAGAACACACACTTAACATCATTTATCATATCAGAGTCACGATATAAGCATCACAAAAACCACACATGAAACCGACACGACAACACTCAATCAGCACAAAACCTCCATTACCAGTTAAACTGTGGTCAGTGTAGTACATCAGTGCATGGTTACCACGGTTTAACTATGGTTAATGTTAATACATTTACAGGTGTCATGCATGCAAGGACAAAAAAACTATTTCCTTACATTATTAAGGAATTTTGGTTGATTTGATTGAAAGCTGTGCTTGTGAGCTTTAACGCTCCGAAAGAGAATGAATCTGCATCTCCATTCAGACCAGCTTGAAAAGATCAACAAGTGGGCGGGAACTATGCTAATGATTCTTACGCTTTTACTGCTTTTTAGAGCCGTGTTGCACACTGTATGAAAGATCATTTTCTAAAATCTATAATAGAGGCACTTTAAGGTAAATGGTTGCAAATAATTTATTTTAGCTACATAAAAAAAACGTAGAAAGTTAGTCAACTAAATTTGTTTAAATGTAGATAAAATAAATAGATTGCAAACATTTACAATAAAACAAAAATGTATTAATTAGTAAAACCTCAGGCTATAGTTATTTTTTAAGGGAAGTTGTAAAAACATGTTAGACAGCTTATTCTTAAATCTCTGAATTCTACACCTGATGGAAATACATATGGTGCAATGAAATAAACACTTAAATGTGTATTTGGGGTGTTTTCTTTCTGCAGGATTGAAAGAAGAGACATAGTCACACACTGCTTCTGTGTCCTTGTCGGTCAGAAGTGTGTAACCTGTGTGTCCGGTGATGTTCGGGGGACACTGGGTCTTTGACAGAGATGTGCGGGTCACACGCTGACATTGTGACGTGACCCGGGTCGCTCATGGTGCTGCTCGGACTGAGTGGGTGTGTGAGAGAGACTATTGTCTGAGGACAAGTGTGTGTGTGTGTGTGTGTGTGTGTGTCGTCTGACATCACGCGAGTCACTCAACTTACAGCCATAAGAGAAGAAACACACAGATGATGAATCAGCTGACACTAAATATGATCACATCTGACCCTGGAGCACAGCAGCAGCACAGGTGTGTGTGGAGAAATACACAACAACACACACTGGACGAGTCACAATTATACATTTCTCTTTGATTCTAAAAGTCATTAGGATATTTAATAAAGATATTTTGTACATTTCCTTCCGTAAATAAACTTTTAAGCTGATTTTCTCAATATTTCGATGTTTTTGCTCCCTCAGATCCTCTAATATTGTCCTCTCCTAACACCCCACACGGCAGCAGAAAGTGCATTTATTCAGCGTGTTTTGTATGCAGGTTTCAAACCGGTCGAATCTGAACTCTGTGGATAAAAATGATGAGGACATTTATGACATTTAGAATATTACTAAGCTATCACTGAGATTGAATTATTTTTCATTATCTTGAATTAACGTTGATTTGTGCGTTTTCCTTTTTTTTTATATCTTGATTTTAATTTCAATTTCACTTAAAGATTTAGTTTTTGTCATTTTTATTAGTTCTTGATATTTTAAGGAGAACGTTATATTTTAATTTAATTTGTTTTATTTTAGTTTCAGTAATTCTAGTATATGATTTTATATTTTTGATAACTTTTACTATTTGTTGTCTCATGAGTTGCTCTGTAATTTATTATTTTAATTATTGATGGAAGCCATTTAAATATAATAACACACATACTGAGAGCAGTGTTACTGTTTATATTCTGAATTAGTTTTTGTATTTAGATACATTTTTGTATTTTTTTTTATTTTGTATCAAGTGTCAAGATTTTTTAAGTTAAACTACATTAAAAGCAGAAATGTTGCTTCAGTTACTGATTTGTATTAAATTCTTTTTCAAGTATTTTTTTATGGTTTTAGTTTCGAAAGTGATGGCTTTCATTTCCGACAGTATTTCTGCAACACTGTTAAAAGGTTGCTAGATGCCAGTAAATCACTGTAAACATGTTTTATTTACAGTATGGTAACGTCTTTACTGCATTTTTATTTACAGTACTATTACTGTAATTTAATTTACAGTGAAAAAGAACAGCAAGTATATACCAGCCAGTCTTCAGTCTCTCGTGATCCTTAAGAAATCATTCTAATAGAAAAGTTTCTTTATATTATATTATATTATAAATAGTTAAAACAGTAGAGTCCTTTTTTACATTATAATCTGTACATACAAATTGCATAAGTCATATTTTAAAATTAATGTTTTAAATATATAAATATGTAATGACAGAAACTGCTGATTCACTCCGGAATCAAGAAACATTTTGTATGTTTTATAAACGCTTAAAAAGTTAAATTAATTCTGTAATGACACACTGCTGTGTGAAGAGATGCCCAACATGACTTTGTTTAGAACGGTTTGTGTGAAATGGAACAAAAAGAAAATATTTTCTTAGCGATTTAAATCACTAATATTAACTATTAATAAAAATATTCACTTTTTTGTTGCCCTGTTATTTAGTGAAGACTGCCACAAACCATAAATGCCAACTGATCTGTTCACATAAACCTAATAGCTCTTAATGTGTGAGTGTGCATATAATAATGATATATATTTGATTATTAAAAATCTATAATTTTAGTATTATGAATTTATAGGGTACAGTAAGTTAAAGATACCTGTAGCAGCTGCATGTTGCCGTTTAAGTGCTGGTTTGATAGAAGTCATTTTAAAAACTCATAATAGACATAATAATGTAACAATATTCGGGGCTTAAGCCCATCTCTTTCATCTGCCGCCACTTCAAAAAATACATACAATTCTCCCTAGCCATTGGTCAGTTTTTTTGCGGGCAAGTAAATTTACAGTAGTGTACTGTACAGTAGTGAATAAATACAGTAGCGGCCATATACTTCCCATAATCCTTTGCGGTTAACAGTAAAATACTGTTCAAACGACAGAAATCGGTTATAGTGTAGCTAATATATTAAAAGGCCTCATTGTGGAAATACATTCATATTTTTACAGTTTACCTCAATTCATAGACAATAAGCTATGTGTTTAAACCCACACTAATAAATATTCACGAAAGCATGTGACAACATGCCCCAGTCCCCTACAGCTCAAGCCACACGTGCACAAAATCAGCGAAGGTTATTTTCAAAATGTAATCGGTTACAGATTACAATTTACCTAAATCTATAATAGCTAGTTTATTCAAGTAATGTAACTCATTACATTTTTTACTACTATTCTACATTTCTAATGTTTCCAACAGCTGGTGATTCTGAAACGTGTGTATATCTTACAGATCACGGTCACAGTCCACAATGATTTTAGCACTTCTATTTACTTCAAGATCATTCTGAGGTTAAATACAAATCACAAGATATAGCCTAGTTTAATAGTTATGACAGTGTTTTTATTTAATATTAGGGGTGTAACGATTCATGGTCATTTTCCAAATCATATAGTGATCATCCCTATCCCCTTGTTAGTGGAGACTTGAGAGAGCAGTGCACGTGCGTGTGATTATTTAGTCGTTTGGAACGCACTGGTCCACATCTGGAGCGATGTGATTTCCTCATGATCTTCAGCTGGGATGTTCCTGTGATAACGAACGCAACACGATGTGCGTCAGCAGATTTTATTCGTCATAATTTTATGACATAAATTTCATGTCATAAATGTCTTGTTATTATTGATAGCATAACTGTTGCAAATAAACATACATTTTATATTTGATATATATGTTTTTAAAATATGCTAATATATAAAAACTAATATGCATAAAACTTTTTTTAATAAAAGGATTTTATGCAAAGCATCTGCCCTTTACGAATCTGCTCGAATCACCGCATAGCTCGTTATCACAGGAAGATCATGAGGAAATCACATCGCTCCAGATGTGGACCAGTGCATTCCAAACGACTAAATAATCACACGCACGTGCACTGCTCTCTCAAGTCTCCACTAACAAGGAGATACAAATGCTCACTTTGATGATTAGGAAATAAAACAGTTATGTAATAAGCATGTGTTCTAAACTCCTGAAATACTGCTGTCACTGCAAGTCAGGAAACAAATCAGTTAAATCTACATGTGTTTTTCTCAGCAACTGTAATTGATATGTACCGCATAATAGGAGTTAACTACATGTACAGTACTTACGTTATCATTAGGATCAGTTTAAAAGTTACTTGCATGTAATTATGCTTATATTGTCATCATAATAGAAAGTACATACAACAATGACACCTAAAAAATAAATGTGACCTTCTTTTGTAATGAAATTATTTATTAATTACTCCCCAACACTGCAAACAAAGGTTACGTTTTTAAGGTGTTAAATACTACTTACATGTACTTATGTTAAGGGTTAAGATTAGGGCAACTTGCATGTGTTTATGTGGCATACTATTTAATACGCATTTTCATAGTGTAGCAAAAAACAGTGTTACCCAAATAAACAACAGCCACACAGTTTGAAAGTAAATCAGTCCTGTAGTAATCCGTGTCAGATTTGAGAAGATGAGGGTCAACACACACCTTGTCGAGTTCATCGTGGAGCTCGGCCAGCGACGGGCGCAGGAGTTTCTCCCCGAGCGGGGCTTCGGTCTGCCGGTAGAAGTCGATGTTGGGCACCGCGTCGATGGTGTTGTGGCCGAAGGTGCGCAGGTAGTAGGTGCTGGAGTGCGTGTCTGAGAAATGACTGAGACCCCCGGTGGACGAGTGCAGGCTCGCCTCGCTCCTCACCGTGTCTCCGTTCACACCGGCGTCAGGCGCGGCGTCAGACGGGCTCAAGAAGTTGACGGAGCGGAGCCGGCCCCTGTACTCCTCGCCGCCGGCGGAGGACCGCGCTCCCGGAGGAGTTTTAGGAGCATCCGCCACCGGATCCACCTGGAAGCGGCTCTGAGAGGACCCCGGCGAGCGGAGCGCGGGTTTCTGCGCGGATGGAGGAGATGAGGGCTGATCTGACATGACGGAGGAGATGGGAGAATCACGCGTCCATCAGTTCCTATAGAGACTCGGAGACCGGCGCCGGTTATAATCGCTCAGACGTAACGACACTCGTGACCTTCCGGCGCTGATTGACAGACTGCAGAGCTCCAACTGCGCTTCGGCTTTTGTGCTGGCTTGAAAAAACTCCGCTTCCGAGTTGAGAGAGTGTTCAGGATCAGGGTCGAATAAAACCAGTTGTTTTCGCGTGCGTCTCCAGCGGCGCGTAATTGCGCGCTTTTATAACTAACTACCAGGGGCGTAGCAACCGTAGCACTTTTACAAACAGGTGATTCTTTCTGTCCCCCGCACATGGGCGTAAATTAGGGTTGTCCCCCCCTAAAATCATAAAAAAAAATCCCACTGTCTATTTTGAAAAATACATGTATGTATACCTAAAAAATAATTGTGTAAACAGAAATTTAAACGCAAAAAATGCATTTCGAAATAGTTGACCTCCCCCTCCCCTTCCTCACAGTGGTTTGGCCCACTGCCTCCTATTACCAGTTCATCTCACCTACACTACACACGTCAGGTATGTGTCTGCGGCTCTGGGGTGCGTTTCCCAAAGGCATAGTTAGCCTACTATGGTCGCAGGTTCCATCGTTACCAGCATAGTTCAACGATTCGGTGTTTCCCGAAAGCATAGTTCAAACGAACATTCGCAGTCACCGTCACAAACGCTCGTGGTTTGAACTACAGCACTGGACCTGTGGTTAGAAGCATAGTTTCTTCTTAGTAAGATTTATGGGTTTTAATAAATATGCTCTTGGGCACAAGACGCAAACTAACATGCATTGCTATCTTTATCTTCCATTCTATCTAAATATAAAAAGCGATTTAATTATGTATTTTTGCACATCCATTATAAACGCTGTTTTGAAAAGTGCGCATGCGCAAAAAAGGCTAAGGGAACCTCGGAGTATGACGTATGAGGGAACAAGCAATGATTCAAAGATCAAATAAAGTAAAATAACAGTGAACAAAAATAATAAATTAGTCAATATGTGTCATGTTCAATTCAGCAGCATCTTGGAGATCTCTAATCAGTTTAATAGCAGAAGGTATATCTTCACGACATGCGTGTGACGTCATTAACAATGGCCCTATGTTGTTGAACTAACGTGGTTCAAACGACGGAGATGCGTACTTGTTCAGGAAACAGTCGTGTGTAGCTAGTTCGTTTCCAAAACAATGCATAGTATTATAGTGGTTTATCAGCGAGCTACATCGTTGTTCAGGAAACGCACCCCTGATCAAGAGATCTTTAACAGACATCTTGCAGACGTACGTGTGCTATCTGGGTATATATTTGAAATATTACTTTTTTGAAGCAATTTCGTTAAATGCAGTCCTTCTGCTAATAATTGGATAAATAGCTGCTGACAGCAACAGTAAATGCAAGAGAATGTCCTGAACATCTCATCTAATGTATATGAACATCTCATCTACAAACAGAGAATAGCATATCATCAGCTGCATCATTTATTTGTGAAGACTATATGATATTTTCTCACTCACATATATCTGCTCATCTCTCAGCATGAAAAAAACCTCTTGTCTTTACAGTGTAAACTGATGGATATACAAAACCATACCTAAACAGAAAACTCATAGATACAGTAATATTCCCTCAACACATTGTAAACTGCGGGGTTTTAAAATGACAAGGAGTGCATCTGCATGAGAAACATAAATGGGAAAGGGCGTGGTCTCAAAATTAAAGATGAAAGATGCAACATAGCGCCATCAGGGGTCACTGTCATACTTCATTCAATAAATAACAGACATGGAATTTGCTGAAATACATAATACAAATATGTTGCTATTGCTGCTGTATCGTGAATAAAACACAGCTGCTGACCAATCAGAATGCAGGAATGGAACTAACCCATTTATAATTAAAGTGCATTCTTGCTTCAGAAACGTTACCTGTAAATGATAACACTGTGCATGCTCGTGTTATGTTATTGTAATATGTTTCAGTTTATTATATTATTGCATATTCTAAAGCACTTTCTTTCTTACGTTTACACTTTAAAACCAGCTGAACAGTTCTGCTGATCAGCCCGTCAGGTAGCTGTGCATATCTGGAAAGGTTTTATGGGTGACTGTTTAATACATTTTTATCTCTCTCTGCTCTGAATTGTCCAATAATGCTGAATGAAAGGCTTGTATTTGGCAGTCCACTGTAAAACACTCTGAATACTTTATAATAGGTGGAATAGTATGTACTTACATTCAAATTACTCATTTGGTACAATGTGCTTATGTACATACATGTTTTTAAATTGTATGTAAAAAACAACTTGGAATTCTGTAATTAATTTCTGTATTTACAATGTTAATTACACTGTTTACCCATCCCTTACACCTTAACCAAACCTGTTCCTAACCTCATACCCCATCCCCCCTCAATAGCATTACATGTAAATATAATTAATGTGAATTTGTGTATTTTTATGTGTTTCAAAGACAAAAGCCTTCCAAAGACTCATCTGTGTGTTTAAGTGATGTAGAAAACACTTCAAACGTAAGTGCTGTGCAGCACCTGATTAATGTGTAAATGTCCACAAAACTAAAGGCCTTTTTTGAGTGAATATTAGCAGGCTATTTTAGAAAGGAACATTTAAAAGAAGAAATAGACTCGATGAATTATGCATGATTTGTTGCTATTGAGTGAATAAGATGTGATACTACAATCAATATAAAAGTAGCTGTAATCTGATTATGGGTATTTTAAAGTGCAATGCAATCATTTAAAATAATTAAGCTATCCAGATTAGATCTGCATACTCTTTATCCAAAGTTTATAAAGTCCTCTTTGTATTTACATCGATTTTCTGGAGTTTTATTTTACATTTTTATGACATATTTTTGGCTTTTGATCAACCTGTTTCGGGAAGGCCTGCATGCTTACTTACAGTTCGACGGTGCACTTTTGCAAAAGCATGCTTTCTGCTAAGGTTTCAGGGTTTATTCACTGGAATTTGGGTTTACTGAAGGAGGACCTGTTGTGCAATTGGTTTTGATAAATGTGATGTCAGCAGCAGGGCTCTTTAAAAGAGAATGTTCTGCCAAAGTGTACACAAACACTATCAACAGACGGACACGCCAGTTTCTTTAAGGAGCAGCTGTGTTTTACTGTGTGTTTATATTCTTAAGCATTCATCACTTACATTTGTGCGACAATGAAATTCATCTCAGCAGCCTTTGTTTCTCTGACATGCATGACACTGCTCTTCACGACAGGAGGTAAGCATCGTTTTGATTCATAATAGCCATTATTTTGTATTTATTGTTTATTCAAGGTTTCAAGATGCTTGTATGTGTTGAATAAGCATTGTAAGGGCTCACAAGCAACTAACACTCTACTCTCTATCTTGTTTGATGAAGTCATCGCTGTCAGACAGCTACGCTGCCAGTGCATTAAAGCGTATTCGGGAAAACCAATTAACCCTAAACTAATACAATCAGTACAGAAGATTCCTGCTGGAGCACGGTGCAAGAGCGTGGAGGTCATGTGAGTATTACATTATGAATGCAGAAGTCTGATGCATATTAAAAATAAAAATTGTGGCTTTGATGAGCAGAAACAGCCCAACTCACTCTGTTTTTGTCTTACACAGAGCCACTATGAAAAATGGACAAATGTGCCTCAATCCCAAAGATGAATGGGTGAAAAAGATTATCGATGGATAATGTGTGTTTGCATGCAGTTCTGAAGCTGTTGTTTTTTGTAGCACAGATTTTCTTCTGCAGACCTGTGAAGAACATGTCTTGTCATTTTGGCTGAAAGAAACATAGCTGACTAACATTTTGCATGAATATGTAACATTTTGTAGAAAATGATTGACAATTAACAAGAAATAAAATAAGGGTAAGTTCAGCTATAGGAACATAAGAAAATAGAAGAAAATAGAAAAATATTTCAAATATATATATATATATAAGAAATATAAAAACGTGTCTGTACGAAACAAAAATACAATACAAAAGACAAAATTAGCTATAATTGATCAATAAATTTAAATGGAAATAAAAATGGAAATGTGCGATGTGCATGTATGTCCGGTCTACAGCGTACCGGGCGGGGTATGTGCAACTTTGCATGAGTGAACAGATGAATAATGTCCATAAGTGTCCATTTCTGTGCGGTGTGCAAAAATGCAGAGATGATTAGTCCTGTGTAGTGATCTGGTTTAGAGACCGTATCACCTCCTCAGTCTCTCTGTATTGGCCTTCAGGGTGGTAATAAAGATTATTTTAACATGATCCCCCCTTCTAGTGTCCAGGTGAGTGAGTGATGTGTGGAGGAGGTGAGAGATGACATCATCTGTAGAGCGGTTTGGACGGGTGCGAAGAAATGGCCAAGCGCTCAAAGCACTTCATCCCTATTCTGTGGTAAATTAAAGAAAAAAAAAGTTAGTGAGATAATTTACTGTCTGGAAAAAGGGTGATTTCCTCACACATAATAATGCTTTTTTTTATTCACTGTGTTTTATTCAAGTGTTTAATGTAGCTCTGCAGCAGCGGTTTTCTTGTACTGAAGTCATATTACTGCATAATAAATGTACCTGTGCTCTAACTTGTCATGAGGGTATTTCTTATCATTTTATGGCTCTAAACCAGGGGTAGGCAACGTCGGTCCTGGAGTGCCACTGTCCTGCAGAGTTTAGCTCCAACCCTCAAAAAAACTCACCT
>JAUMHQ010000061.1:460849-478090 GCA_032361165.1 Enteromius paludinosus
TCCCCCTCTAAAAATTGCTCGCGAAAAATTTTATGTTTATTGTCCCCCCCCACTGTAAAATGAGATTTACGCCCATGACCCCGCACCTTTTTTTTGACCTACCTTTATTGTGTTAGTTAGCTGGATTTGTAGTTATTTTGTTCCCCAACTGAAAATTGAGATTGATTGGAATGCACACAAAAACAAAACAAAACATCATTTTTGAAAAATAGGGTTAGACGGAGATGTAGCCTATTTATAAATGTTAAAATGAACTTTAAGGCCATTAAATGCTGTAGAATTATTCTTCAGCATTATTAATGTTAACTAATGTTAACATTTATTATATCTCATGGGTATATCTAATTTATTATTGTACCTGTAGCCTATCATGAACTAACGGTGAACAACATATTTTATATAATATTGAATAATGCTTGTACAATTGCTCATAGTTTACAGCTCATTAACTAAAGTTAACAAAAACGTTTTAAATGATAAAAACGTAGCTGTTATTAAATGCTGAAATTAATATGAACTGATGTTAACTACAGAGAAAACATTTATTTTTGCTCCTTTGTATGTCTCTTTGACAGGATATATGAGCATTATTGAAATAAAATATTTAGTTTTCTTAATATATTGAATTAGTTTTTCTTTTTAAACTCTTCATTGTCTTTTTAAATTGAAGTAGTTTTAGATTTTTTTATTATTATTTTAGTCTCAGTTCCTTTATAAAGTTAGTACTGTGTAATTAAACTGATTTGAAGTGTTGGCTTGGTGAAATACAGCTCAAATACATTTTTATACTTTATTTCAATCAATGTTTATGTTTATGTTCATTTAAGTGATTTTTTATTGTAGACAATCTAAAAAAGTATGTTGTGTATTTCTAACTTAACTTATTTTTCTGAGCGCATATTAATTGTACCATTGACATTTATAATTTTAGACTTGTAATCAATTTTAATATATATAAAAACCCAGCTAAAATCTTGATTTGGGGGTAGGTAAGTAAATAAATATTTAAATAAAGTGCTATAGCCCAGTATTTTCATACTCTGCATAATGTTTAAGATCTCAGAAGCCCATGCAGCACTCGTCCTCATTCCAGTTCAGAGAGAAACAATGCTTTTCTGTGGAGAGCAGCGATGACATTCAGTCACATTAACATAGAACACAACACGCTCTTTCACAATCTCACTCTTTACAATGCAGAGCTGAAAGAGATCCTTCGCAGAGCACCTCCTCAAAAGAACATTGTGTTACGAGCACACAGGATCTGGAAAACCGCTTTGTCTTTTCTCATATGATCATCCTGCTCTGTTTTTCTTGGTATTAGTTCCACACGCTTCTCTCGCTCTTCTCCTGTTTCAGACAGACTCGTGAAAGCAGCAGGGTTTGTGTTTCTTTCTGAACGTCTGCAGGTTGTGTAAATGTTGTTCAATCACAATCATCAGGTCCGGTTTGGCATCTCAGAACTTTCCTGAGCTGTTGTGATGACATTAAACATGCAAACTTTATTCACTCTCAATGACAACAATACACAGTTTTACATTCATGTCGAATGTGATTCGGGATCACTGTACAGTCTGCTCATACAAAGACAAAAGATTGATTCATTTTAGACATTCATTTAAAAACCCTGGCTCAGCTTGATTTCTAACGCTTGTATAAAACCACAAATGAGAACTAGTTCTACTTATGATGCTGATTTTTCAGTTTTATTCAGATCTCGGACACGTTCTCCATCAGTCTCTGCAGGGTTCTGTGAATCTGGAAAAGCACACACATCATTGTTCAGAGGAGCTCACTGCATGATGGTCTTTAAAACAGTTATGATTCTAGCAATGCTTACACCCAAAAATAAAAATGTGCTGTAAATGTGCGCACCTCAGGATCATCTGAGATCAGGAGGAGTGTGTGTCTTCATCAGATCTGGAGTAATGTGTCTCTGCATCAGTGAAGTGAATGGGTGCCGTCAGAATGGGAGTCACAATAATCCACAGCACTTCAGTCCATCAGTTAACATCTGGAGAAGACACAAGATCAAACTAAAGTGATGTTTTTATCAGACTCTCATTCTGACGGCACCCATTCACATCCATTACTGAGACACATTTGTCCAGATCTGATGAAGACACGCACTCCTGATCTCGGATCATCCTGAGGGTGTTTTCTAGGAGTTCACTGTTCCCATGTCCTTGTACAAACAGATCGGTTACTGTGAATGTTTGATTAGGAAAAGCAGCCCTTCAGATGTGTTCGCACAGACAAACCTTTTCCAGCTTCAGAAGACTGTGAGAAAGAACCGAGTAGATCTCAACTGCATCTCCAGCAAACAGGCTTTGATATTCATCTCTAGAATCATAACCACACATACAGCATTTATCCATATGAGGTCTAATATACATAGATGACAGAAACAGATTCTAGGAAGAATACAACAATAGAATTATACAAAAAATATTTAAGATGAGATTCGATGATCACCTGAAATCTGGTGCGTTTTGATTTGATGATATTCTGCTTTACTGAATAACTCAAACAATACCATTTAATTCAAAATAACAATATCAGAGCCATTACATCATTTGTATCTTTACCTTTTATGGTAAAACTGCAGTGAGACGAGAGAGGTCAGACGTTCCTCGAGAGACATGATCTTAAACGCCATGTAGCAGGAGGACAACAGCAGAACACAAACCCTGAGAGACCAGAGCAAATCAACGTATGATTAAACGTCTCTTCTGCTCACCCAGGCCTGTCTTTATTTGATCACAAATGCAGTAAAAATAGTGAAATATTACTCTTATATAAAAAGCAGCTGTGTTCTGTGTGCATCTGTGTTAGAGTGTATTTCTGTGATGTTCAGCATCATTCCTCCAGTCTTCAGAAATCATTATAATATACTCATTTACTGCTCGACACACACTTCTGATGATCATCAGTATTGTTTTGTGGAAACTGATATATTTTATTTATTCACAGATGAATGGAAAGATCAAAAGAACAGCATTCATTTGAAACAGAAATCTTTTGTCACATTATAAATGTCTTTACTGTCGCTTTTGAACAATTTAATGAGTCCTGGATGAAAATATGAATTCATATATCATTTTTTTGTACCATACCCCAAACATTTTAATGATAGTTTTTCACTGTTTGCACAAAAAATATTGGTTACACTTTATTTTAAAGTGTCCTTGTTACAGTATAATTATACATTTAAAGGACGCCTTAAAATAAAGTGTAAATAATTAGTATATATTAACAGTTCTCAGATGGTGGAGGATGAATGAGTCAGAGCTGAGGTGTTTGTAGACTCACAGAGACAGATAGATCATCACCAGAGTGTTCAGAGACAGAGACACCGGCCCAAGAGTCTTCATCAGCTCCTCCGCTCCTGAAGAGCCTGAAACACAACACGTGTGAGTGTGTGTGTGAGTGTGTGCACCTGGTATTTATCATGTTATAGGGACCAGTTGTCCCCACAAAGATAGGAATAGCAGTAAATGTTGATCTTGTGGGGACATGTGTTAGGTCCCCATGAGGAAACAAGCTTATAAATCACACAGGATGAAGTGTTTGAGAATGTAAAAGTGTGTTGTGTTTCCTGTAAGGGGTAGGTTTAGGTGTAGGGTCAGTGTAGGACAACACCACATACAGTCTGTACAGTAGAAACACCATTACACCTATGAGTGTGTGTGTGAGTGTGTGTGTTACCAGTGTATGGTAGGTTCGCAGTGGTGCTGGTTTCTTGTGTGTGAGAATCCAGTTCTTTATCTCTTTTAGTCACTTCAATGAAAGCTTGGGGCTGTTTGGGGAATTCTGTGACAGAACATCACATGTTAAGAAAGAATAAAAAGCCAATATCACATCAGAACCATCAGAACTCAAACACACTCGGGGTTTTGATGAAGTCGGGTGACTCGGGGCAGTCGGAGCTGCTGCTGTCATCCATGTGCTGACCCGCCTGTCTGACCGGAGCGTCCAGATCCGACAGATCCGCGGAGAAATCCTGAACACAGACACCAGCGTGAACACACAACACAGCCATGCTCACGTCTGCAAAAGAGCTTATCAGCGGCTCATCCGGTAAAAAACAGTAAAAAAGACAGTTTTCTCATTAAATAAATATATAGATTATTTAGATCTTTTTAGATATGTGACCCTGGAGCACAAAACCAGTCATAAGGGTCTTTTTTTGTTTGAACTGAGATTAATACATAAATGAATGTAATAGGATAGGAGAATATTTGTCTGAGATAGAGCTGAATTTGAATCAGTTTAATTCCTGCAGTGTGAACAGTGGAGTATGACTCCTTATGATGACTCTCAAAACCACAGTCTGAATCAGTCTACAGTGTGGATTATGTACTGTATTTATTCTGTAGATATGAGTACTGGATTTGACTGGGTGTGATTATTAATGAAGTGATGAAGAATCGCTCGTACTGTGGGCAGAGACGCCGGATGTCCTCTGAGACTCTGAGACGGGATCTGACTGACCCCAGCACTCTTCTCCTGCAAACACACCACAGATGTTCATCAGAAACCACACCATTCAGCTGAACCCAATCAAATGTGAAGAACCTACCACCAGAGGACAGACAGACATCAGAACCTTGTAGGTCGTGTCTCGAGACAGAAATGAGACAAACACATGCTGCAGAAGACACAAGATCAGAGATCAGAGACACACTTTTACAGGTTGATGTGTATTATAGTGAAATGTGTTGTACCCGCTCGTGTGCTGTAGATATAACCAGAGCGTTTGGCACCAAGATGGCAGTTTTAGTTTTCTTGATGACCGTGACTGAAGCAACTGGAATCGCAATCTGAGTGAAAAACACCACCGTGCATATCATTCTAACACAATTCTGTTCAAAAGACGTGAATAAAAATACTTTTATTCATCACTGATGCTTTAAATTGATCAGAAGAGACAGTAAAGATATTTAGAATCTTACAAACATGCAAAAAACTATTGTCTTACTCAGTGTTCGTGTGTTGTTTTCTAGAATAAATATCTTAAAACAAGATGAATTTACTGAACAAGTAAAATTACTTAAAAATTCTTAAAAACAAATGATAAAACTTTTGTTCAAGCAATGGGGTAAGAAAAATTATCTCAATTCAAAGGCTAAAAATATAATTTTTCTTATACATTAACATATTTTTGCTTTGCTTGAACAAAATTTGTATCATTTGTTTTTAAGAAAACAAGACTTAATATCTGAAGTAATTTTACTTGTTCAGTAAATTCATCTCGTTTTAAGATATTTATTCTAGAAAACAACACACGAACAATTACATGTATATTTTGATCTTTCTAGTCATCTGTGAATGTATCACAGTTTCCACAAAAATATTGAGCAGCACTGTTTTCAGCACTGATAATAATCAGAAGTTGTTTCTATGCACTTTTCAGCTTTTACCTTTGTGTCTTTTCCGAACACTTTAGAATGGAAACAGATCCAGTTTTCGGACACAAACAGTCTTCCCTGGTACAGAATGTCCTTCTGCAGGGCGCATGTGTAACCTGCAATACAGTGATCATATACAAGCGTCTTTACGTGTTCAATAATAGTGTAACAATCATTGATCAATCGAATTAATCTGGTCATACGTACTCTGTCTCAGTTGCTCGTCCTCCCTTATGTCTTTAAAAACTTTGTGGTACTGGATGTTAGTGCGCAGAGACTGGAACACAATATATACAATTTAAAGCTACATTTAATCTAATGAACAGAAACTGAAACTTCATTGTAATAAAGTTATAAATAAAACAAAGTTAAATTAAACTAAAGCCATAAAAATACTTCAAATTTTAACTGAAGGATGTAGCTGATATAACATGGTTACGTGTTATTTATTATATATTATATATATATACATATTTATATAGATAGATAGATAGATAGATAGATATAGATATTAGCTACAACGTAACATGAAAATAATTGACACTGAAAAAAACATGTTATAAAAGTTAAAATGTTATTCAAGTTTTAAATTAATAATTCAATAATTATATAAAATTAAATAATTTAAGTTATATATATAGACTCCTGGAGTACTTTTAAAAAAACTATTTCATGTTTAATTGAATGCCATTTCTTTGACACGAATTATACTTATATATTGCTTGTAAAATTCACAAATAATTGAATTTTTGAAAAAAATTGATTTTTAAAATAATTATTTAAATAGAAAATACAAATAGAAACACACATCCTAAACATGTATCCAAACTTAAAATAAAAACACAAATTATAAAAATTAAAACATTTTATATTTTATAATATTTTTTTTAATTCATTTGCATATTAAAAAAATAAAAATTCAAACTACAGAATAAAAACATATATTTTTCAAGTTTTAAATAAAGCAAAGAGGACACACAAGAACATACTCTTTCAGTCTTTCTTCTTCACTTTTTTATTCGTTCAGTGTTAGAAGCCATTTCTTTAGAATGATGAATTTTTCCAGCAGTTTCTGAGAGAAAACTATTTCAAAGCAAATGCCACACCAATTCTTCCGCTCTAATAAGCTGTGGAATCACACACCTGAGCGGACTGAGGTTTTCTGCGTTCACACTTTGATTCGGAGTCACTCTGGACTTGCAGAAGAAGCGACGGGTCGAATGTTCTGGATCTGTATCAGGACACACATCAGGAGTGAAGCTGACGGCGTGTGAATGTGTTTAGAGTTGATCTAAACTCTACACTGACCTGACCAGGGTGGGTTTTCTTCTCCTGAGCTCAGTCTCAGCGTCCAGTGAGATCAAAGTGTCCATCCTCGTCATCTTCTGTCCTTCGCCCTCGTCGAGGTGTTCTGCATTCTGACTGTCAATCAGACAAATACAAACACCTCAGCCTTTTCAGCACTTCACCTGCAGTAAAGGATCTTAATCTTGCACCAGTTTAAGGTGAATTTCCAGAAAACACCAACAGGATCGATCACAAACATCTCAGGTTACCTTGAAAAACAGTTTCCTCTGGAGATCCTTCAAACATCGTCTACATAACTTGCATCATAGAAGCTTATTTAAGCGTTTCTGGAGGACGGGTTAGTTTGAGCACACCAGAGCTGTGCTGGTTTAGCTGTGATGCTTGCGTCATGCTTTATTTAACCTGAGCCGTCTCTTCCAGTTACCAGCTGTGGTTTAGTGTTACTGAAACAAGAGTCTTTCAGCAAACGCCGGAAAACTCACTTCAGTCGCTTATGAAGGACTTGCTCATCAGTTCTTAACACAATTATTGGATGCTTAATGTGAAGAATATTTTTAGAATCTGAAGGACCTTTGTCCTATTTACAGGTTTTGTGGATGTTGAAAGTTCTTTGTGGAATGATTGATGCCAATAAATAACTTTATAATTGATTCCTTGTAATGAATCAGTGAAGAAGACTCAAAGTGAACACTGGACTCTGACTTTTGAACAAAAACATGATTCGTTCATGAGTCAGACTCCACGGTTCACAATGAGTGTTTTTGACTGATTCATCACAGTGAATCGTTTAGAGAGTCGTTTGATCACGGCTCGGACTCACTCATGATCAAATGAATCTATAATTGAGTCCTTGTAATGAATCAGTGAAGACGACTCACAAACAGACTCTGACAATATTTATCAGACTAAATATTTGGAATATTAAAAGCTTTTTTTATTATTTAAGTTTATTTATTATTATCCTTTACTAATTGTTATTAATTACACTATAATAATTAAATAAAAACGTGGAAATCCTGATTTGGTCTTGTCTGCATTAGTCAGTCTATCAGTGTTCAATCAAAATATATAAGTTCCTTAATTCTACAACATTCAATTATTTAAAACTATTCTTCTTCTTTGAAAAATGTGTGTCCGTAAATCTTGCGTCAACTCTGTTACCAAACCATGTTTTGTCTTTAAATCGGTGGAATCTACAGGAAATGATGTCACTTTCCCTCGCTGATAAGATCTGAAGCTGTGCTCTCTCCGACATGAGTTATTGTGTAGAACGTCAACTCTGGAGTCTTTGGAAAAAATAAACAAAAATGGTCCGTTCTGTCACACTATTGTCAGCACTGTTACTCTGCCTTGGTATAGAATCAGCCATATATATATATATATATACACAGTATACATATTTATATATTTTAGTGTAGCTGTGGTCGAGGTTTGGTGATGTGTGTTGATCTGAATCATGAATGTGTGTGTGTGTCACCATCATGTTCAGCGTTTGCCAAAAGACACAAGACAAAGTCCTTCAGCTCTCATAAAGTCAACAGACCCCCAAGCTCTGTTACAGCATGATATTACACAATATCTGGACATATGGATGTTTAGATGCACACAGAACGACACGTTTCTGACGGAATGATGATCATGTCCCGTGCATTATATGGTGTGAGTGAAGGAGAGAAGAAGCTGATCTCACCACAGAGACTCGTCCATCTGCTGATGAGGAGGAACGGAGCACATCGGTCTGCTCCCGCACTGAAGAGAGTCCTCAGAAAGCAGAAGTTTCTCCATCAGGACGACTCTGATCGGCTGCTTCGGATCCCATCAGAGTTTTTCTGAGGCTCTCAGACCAGCTTCTGACCTACAATCAGCTCCGAGTTAATCAGTGACCGGCCTGTTTTGCTGACTAATGCAGAATTACAACTAAACAAAAACACTGTGTCCAAGAGATGAGATGACCAAATACTGTTCCAAAAATCACCACATAGGACTAAAAACCAGTCAGTTTTTGGAAATAATAACTCATCTTTCCATTTATGTCTGGTACTAACTATAGGTTGCAAAAAAATCTAAATCTTGAGAAAAACTCCTTTAAAGTTGTTCAAAGGAAGTTCTCAGCAACACATATTACTGATCAGAAATTAAGTTTATGGAAGGAAATTATCTTCATGGAACATGATCTTTACTCGATATCCTAATGATTTTTGGCATAAAAATTATAATTTTGACCCATACCTAATAACACACAGCAATAGTTTGAACATAGATATTCGTTATATATATATTTCCATCTCAGATGAATAGTAAAGTGACAGACTAACACAAAATAAAGTCTGAAAATGTGTGCATGTTTGGAACGAGGGCTGTTTTTTCCTTTTTCAATTACATTTTTTTGTTTTGTAAACTATATATATATATATATATATATATATATTCATTCTAGATAACGTTCGAACTATGAAATATGTGTATTAAGAAATAAATTCCAAATTTTTCACGCTGTTGTCATTAGCGCTTCTCTCCGCTAGGCGCTTGCGCAGAAACACGCGTGAGAGTGCGTCATCAACGCGCGACACACAGACGCGTTACAAAACATCAGAAAAAACCGATTTGAACTTCAACCCAATCTATGAAATCCATAAACAGTTCTGCTGGTAAGTAGATGTATTTATCTGTCCAGTTTAAACAGTAATAAAACGTAAATACTATGTATTTTCCTGAAATAAAATACGGAAAAGAAAAAAAGATTATTACTTTTATACTAGTCTATAGATTTGTTTTTATCTCTAATTATTGTGTCCCGCAGAGCAGCGAATTTATTTCCAATTAGGAAACCTTTTATTAATCAGGACTGATCTGAATATGTTTAATTTACAGAAAAGGAAGGAGTACAAGTAAAAAAAAAGGTGTTATTACAGATTATAAAGAATAATGTTTATGTGGAACTACTTTAAGTGTGTAATTTTTACAGTGCTGCGATTCCTCATGATCACAAATGATTTACAGCTAATTCATTATAATTAGTATATATAAAATAATAATAATAAGAATTAATATGAGACATATAAAATTATGAAAATAATAATAACAATAATAATAACTGTGCTGGGCAACGATTAATAGTGATTAATCACATCCAAAATATTTTTTTTGTTTGCATAACATATATGTGTGTATATTCTATATTTCTTATGTGTGTATAAATGCACGTATATATTTCAGAAAAAAATATTTAATTAGTTTATATATATGTACATTATATGAACATTATATATCCATGAAAATACATGTAAATGTTTTCTAAATATATATAATGTATGTGTGTGTCTTTATATACACATAATAAATATACACGGTACATGCACATATATTATACAAACAAAAACTTTTATTTTGAATACTATTGATTATGATTATTCATTGCCCAGCACTAATAGCAATACAATTATTTACTTTATTTTATTAAGTTATTAAGTGCTTTTTAAGTCAATTAAAGTTTTGCTTCGTTCTTTGACACAGAGCTTAGGATGAATGAGTCATTTTGGGGAAAAGCATCTGCTACTTTAATAAATGTACATGCAAATGCAATTTTGAAAGGTTTTGATGTTGAATATTCATTGATGTGCGTTACTCAGCTGTGGTGATGATCTGAGAGGATGAGTGTCCGGTCCGAGCTGCTGGAGCGGTTCCTGGACGCGGCGTCTCGAGGAGACGATCAGACGCTGTCTCTCATGCTGTCTCAGTCCAGAGAGCTGCTGGACCAGCGAGGAGACCAGGGCTGGACCGCTCTAATGCTGACCGCCAGAAACGGTCACTACGACGCCGCCCGAGTCCTGCTGACCAGCGGGTGAGAATATATTACAGGTCACTGTCAGAGCAGAACACAGAGCTGATGTGACTGCTTGCTGAGTCTGTGTCACGACTGATCAATTTTGGAGCATTATCGTTATTATCCTGCACTCTAAAATAAAAGAACAGAAAATACAAAAAAATAAATGAAGAAATAAATAAATAAAATAAAAATGAGATCTAAATGTAAGATTGGTGTGTTTGAATCACACAGTGTTAACATAAATGTAATGGGATCATATTTGGAATGAAACAGGTCCGATTTCTCTTATAGTTTTAATAAACTGAAAGCGTTTTAAATACACAATAACCAGCTGTATATATTTATCATTAATACATCTCATTTGTTTTAAGCTCATACATTGCTTATTTAAACCATCTTCATTACTTTCAACAGAATGAAGTTAAATCATTTCAGAGTTATGCTGATGATAAGAAATTTAAATGAAAATATGGTTATTTATATCAAATCAAGTAGATGCAAATAATGAATAATAAAGTGTGCTTTGATTATCTGGGTGCAGAAATTTAACTTCAGTATGACTGACATTTTTATTTATGAAATTGTTTATATGAAAACAGTCGAATTCATATTTTATATGCAGTTTAAATACAGAAATCTTGACGTCTTTTAGCATTTGTAGTGTTTGTTTTACTGTGAAGCTGCTTTAAAGCTCCAGAAATATGTGTGAAACAAATAAAGTTTATTTATTATTTCTATCTATTTTTCAATATATTCTATTGAATTCTATTAAAATAGAACACAGTTACTTGTAAATTGTAAAAATATTTCACAAAATTACTGTTGTTTTTTTTGTTGTTTTTTAATAAATCTTACTGCCCCCAAACTTCTGAAGAGATGCGTTCACGTGACCCTGGAGCACAAACACAGTAACAGGTATATTTGTAGAAATAGACTACAATGCACTGTTTGGGTCAAAATTCTACATTTCACTTCTATGCCATGGTCCGTGAAGACATTTTGTAAATGTCCTTCCATAAATACATCAGAACTTCATTTCAGTGTGATATAATGCATCGCTAAGAGTTGAACAACTTTAAATAAACGCATATAAATGTGACTTGTATGTTGTTTCTTGCCTGCTCCAGATGTGATACGAGGGTCACTAACCGCTCGGGTCAGACGGCTCGAGACGTGGCTCTGTTTTGGGGTCACAGACACATCGCCCGTCTTCTGTCCAGCGCTCCGGGTCACGACCTCCGCAGGCTCCTGCCCAGCAGAGATGCAGAAGAGCTGGACATCCACTTCAACAGAGAGATCCTGGAGCGGACGAGTGAGAAGCGCAGTGACGGCGAGTGGCTGGCGTCCAGAAGAGCGTCTCCAGACACCGTCTTCCTGCTCTTCCACGCTCTGAGTCCTCTGGTGCTGCCCGGAGCCGAGTCTGAGGAGCACATACAGCTGTGTAAGCTCAGATCCATCGCCGTGCAGGAGCTGCTGACCGACAGCCGGACCCTGGAGGTGTTCCTCGGAGTGCAGAAGAAGACAGAGGATGATGGCACACCGGCGTGGTTCGCTCTCAGCACTGAAGAAGATCCCTCTCAGCTCCTCAAGGATCGAGATCCCAGGAGTTTCTTCCTTCAGGGAACCATGCCAGGACTCCTACGGCTGAGCGATGATGACGCTGGTGAGCTTTCTGCTTCACTAACCAACCATTTCATCGTTTTTGTTTAAAACAAGCTGAAAGACTGAACAAGATCGTTTTTCTTGCCCCATTGGCAGATATTACACAATTTTATTTCTCATGACATCATTATTTGCACACACTAGTGAAGCGGCATCGGTAGTGTGACTGTGTAATCGCTCTTGTTCTTTCTGCGTCAGGTGTGTTGGCTCAGGCCCGCTCTCTCCTCGCGTGGCACAGCCGCTACCGCTTCTGTCCGACCTGCGGCAGCGAAACCAGAGTCGAGGAGGCTGGCTACAAGAGGACCTGTTTGAGAGCAGGCTGCAGGAGTCTCCAGGGCGTCCACAACACCTGTTACCCGAGAGTGGGCAAGTAACGCTGCGTTACGCTGAGCTGAGATCAGGAGGAGTGTGTTTCATGTGCTGTGTTTCTCCAGATCCTGTGGTCATCATGCTGGTGCTGCACCCCGACGGGAAGCAGTGCATGCTGGGACGCAAGAAGATCTTCCCCCCGGGGATGTTCTCCTGCCTCGCTGGCTTCGTGGAGCCAGGTATTTTGAGAAGAGAAACAACGATATCAAACTGCAAGAAATGATTTTCACATTTAACACTTTTAAGACAAATGAAGAATAAACGGTCAGATCAAAGTCTGCTACGCTACATTTAACACAGACGCTCTAAAGCTCGTATCAAATAAGCAACACACGTCACACCTGAAAACCAAACGATAGACTGTGAACACAAACCACACCTCAGTGGAAAGCTTATTTATTCAGCCTTCAGATCAAAAATGGCCCCTTGACTGGTTTTGTGGCTCTGATGCTCAGGAGAGACTCTGGAGGCGGCGGTGAGGAGGGAGGTGCAGGAGGAGAGCGGTCTTCAGGTGGGACCCGTGCAGTACCTGTCCTGTCAGGCCTGGCCGATGCCCTCCTGCCTGATGATTGGCTGCCACTGCGTCGCCGTGACAACCGACATCAAAGTGGACCAGAACGAGATCGAAGAGGGGCGCTGGTTCACCCGGCAGCAGGTGAGATGTGTGGTAACAATGAGAGAGCAAGTTCTTCATTAAAAAGAAAAACTTGGAAAGACTTAATTTGAAGGTGTCATAATACAGAGTAATTACCTAATGAGGTACTTCGTAGTAGCTGTTGTACTTACATGACATAAAAAGTTCTGGAAAAGCCTGTAATTGGAGTTTGTAATTATGATGATGTAACAGAGAGCACATGTTACAGACCGAGACTGCTACAGATACTTAATTACAATCTTGATACACTTTAAGCAGCGTATGCATGTGTAATATTCTGTAGTTTTAATGTAATTAGAAAGGTATTACATACTGTACTGTACGTACTATACGTGACAATCTTTTGGTAGTATCTGTGTAACAGACTCGGTCTGTAGCACGTGTGACAGTAGCTGTCTGTTACATCATCATAACTACTAACTGTGCCAGAACTTAGTTACATGATGAGTACATTTTGTTTTATGTAGGTACAACAGCTACTACTAAGTACTGACTCTGTATTATGACACCTTAAATTAAAGCGTTACCAAAATTTGCTCACAAAACTTTCTGCTTTCACTGACATGCAAATATTTACATTTGTACGTCAGTGAAAGAACAGGGTTAAATCATTTTAAGGATTTTAACCCTTTAAATACTCGTTTTAATTATTTAATATATCAAGTTGCAGCGAACAAAAATAAGAAATGCTCCCAGTCCAGAACCGAATAGGTTTAGAGCGGTTCTGGACTACTTTGATCTGTGCAGATTTCTCTCACTTTTTCACTGGAGGAAGTGTTATTATAGATTATGGACTCATATTTGATGTAAAGACTGGATTCGTTTGATCTTCTCCTGATGGTAACTCATGGACTGGAGTGCTGTGGATTATTGGGATGGTTTTATCAGACTCTCATTCTGACGGCACCCATTCACTGCTGTGTAACAGAGTTTTCACCGTGTTTCTCTGCTGTTCTCAGGTGATGGATGCTCTCGTGAGAGACAAGCGGGCCGTGTTCATCATGCCGCCCAAACAGGCCATCGCTCACTATCTGATCAAACACTGGACCGGCTGTAACGCAAACCTCTGAACCGCAGTTAAAATACTTCAAATGAGAAGATGTATTAATCACATTGATTTCATCAGCATCTGCTGTGTAAAGCGTTGTGGATTATACACACATAATGCAGTACTCCAATTAAATTGATGATATTTAGCAGAATATACTGATATTTTATCTTTATTGAAATGATTACAAGCACATGTTGAAATTGCAGCCGGACACATGTATTGTGTCTGTTTAACAGAACGCGTGACAGAGGACGTATTATATTATTGCTACACTAGATTACTTTGACACACTCATCTCTGACCAGTAACAGAATACTATTTCTCCGTTTTCTCTGCTCTGAAGCTGTGTGTAGTGTGAAAAACAGCTAAACAAATAAAGTTGAATTGAATGAAATGTTGTTTCCTGCAGTCGACACGATAATCAATCAAACCGTGTACTTCATCTTTTATTCCTGACGGTTTAACTTCTATTCTGCTTCAGCTATGCTTTAGATGGTTGCAAACAGGAAACATCATGACTGTGATATTACACAATACTCTAACTGTGAAATATGTGGCATATTTCATCATGTTTCTGTCAACGTTTTTTTTAATTGCTAACTTATAGCTGCTAAAGTCCAAATTCATGAAACCTACAAAATAATTTTACCTGGACAAACCTTCAGACGCCGCAGCGATTCGACACTAGACATACATATTCATGTTTATCAGCAAAATTCAGTCCCAGGAGTGTGTGAAGTATGGGAGAAGGTTTTTTGACACTAATATAATTTCAGAGATACTTCTACAAAACATATTAGTAATGGTGACCCGTATACACCTGGGTCAAAAATAACACGACTTATTTGTATAATTTATTAACATTTTCTTAAGGGTTACACCTTGTTAAAAATAAAATAGTTGTATTAAAATAATTGTAAATAAAGTGTATTTTGAGGGTCTTGAAGCATTTGTGAGGTTTCATTCCCTTACTAACTGAAAACAAATTCTCGTTCAGTATTTGTCTTGTTTTCTTGTATGAATATCTAAACATTCTTAAATCAAGATGCATTTATGAGACAGGTTAAATGATTCACGTCATGTTTTCTAATAATAAAAAAATTGTATTAGTTTTTGCTTACAATGTCTGGCATTGGGGTAAGAAAAATAATCTAAATTCAAAGGCTAAATGAGATTATTTTCTTTGCCCCGTTGCCAGATATTTCTTGTTTTATGCAAAAACTAACTTTTTAGAAAACAAGACATAAAACTTCAAGTCATTTTGCTTGTACACGATATCCATCTTGATTCAAGGACGTTTCAGGTTTTAATATTTATACTAGAAAACGAGACTAAATATGAGTGCTTTTCGCAGCGCTAGCACGGTTTATGTCAGCACATGATATGATTCTTCATCATCCAATACTGTATGAAGATGAGCGAAAGTCTTGATGAGAAACCGCAGTCGCGTCAGTCGGAGACACATCAGATCAGTGCAGGTTTCAGTCTGAGCTTCTCTCTCCAGGAATCTGTCCCGTCTGAATGTAACCGGAGCTGCCGGGTGATAACGGGAGATCTACATACTCAGGCAGACCGGACGGAGTCGGAGCGCTCTCCTCATCATCTGAACCAGCTTTCCACAGAGCTGTACCTTCACAGCTCTTCAGAGAATCCTCGTCCTCGTGATCGGATTCCACCTGTATGACGCTCTTCTCCATCTGCTGGTCCATCAGGAACAAACCGTCCAGCTTCTGCACACACATCTTGCCACTGCCCTGCTTTAATTCAGAAACAGAGTCAGGCACACTAGAAAATAAAGCTGCTTTTTTTAATGCATTTTTGACCTGGGTGCGGATGCCGTTTCTGCCACTGAATACATTTTTACAACTTTATATCTCACAACTCTGACTTCATATTTCGCAATTCTGACTTTATCAGTTCTGACTTTATTTGGAATTGATTCACATTCACTCGTTAATGAGAAGCTGCTGATCAGATACTAAATGTGAGCACAAAAGCAGGTATATTTGTTGCAATTGTTTGGGTCAAAAAAAATCATTGGGATATTAAGTTAAGATCCCGTTCCATGAAGGTCGACTGCATTATGAGGCTTAAATGACTGAAGGATTCAGACCTGAGGATGCGGGTTGAGAAGCCAGTGTCCGATCAGACTGTACCTCGGATTGGCGATGATGGGGAAGAAATATTTTCTGCACCTGTGTGTAAAGTCATGACCGAGTTATTAGTGGAGGCAAATCAAGACAACGCATGATTTTCCATGAATTCAGTGCTTACATGGTCCTCGATAAACCAGAGAACATCCCAAAGATAAGCAGCAGGAGAACTGCTGGAACAGCAAACCGTATCATCTTATCATAATCTGGAACAACAGCAACAGGATTTGATTTGTTTCGCAATGTTTATATGAATAAGAGTAAGCTGAGGTGGTGTTTTACAGTGATAATTGTATCTCTGCTCAGTTTAGCGTCTAACAAACACTCTCAAACATTATAATATTCGATATATATCACAGCTTCAGTGCAGAATTCGTTCTTGATCACTACTGAGGACCAAACAATATGGAAACTAGAACAAGTAATGACTTGATAAAACAAATACAATTTGTTATTAACTTAAGCACTGAATTTATTACTGTATTGTTTTATTAATTTAGCTATTTTAATAATTTTTTCTGTTTCTTTATTCTATTGTTTTAAATAAATAAAAACAATTTTATTGTTTTATTTATTCCTTAATTTGTTCTTTTTTGTATTGATTTATTTCCATATTTATTTATTTATAAAGCACATTCATTAATTCATATGTACTTTTCTGTGCATCATGATCAATTAGTAATGATTCTACAGGTGCGTAAGAAACAAAAACCAGCAATGGTCACCAAACCAAATGTGTGCAACATGATGAAATAAAAATTAATTGTAATTCAATTCAATTCATTATTAAAACAAATAATAAAAATTAT
>JAUMHQ010000061.1:478190-490843 GCA_032361165.1 Enteromius paludinosus
TTTTTATCGCGCGATAAGAGTCTCGCGTTAACGCAGTGCGTTAACGCCGTTAACGGCCCACCACTAATATATATATAATTAAAATAAAATGAAGTAAAACAATTAGTAGTAGAAGTATTTATCTTAATTATTTATGAATTATCACAGGTAGATATTCTCCACCCAATAAAAATAAAATAAACGCTTTTTTTTTCAGAAAGTATTTTTGGATCATTTCTGACCTGTGTGCATGTTTGTAATGGATTTTGCATTTTACAAATATTTTTTAAATGTTCAGAAGAAAAAAAGATATATGTATATATATATATATATATATATATATATAAATATTATTATTTATCCAAATTATTTATTACATTTCTGCACTTTATCACAACTTCTGACCTCTGTCCATGACTCCGTGCCGAGACGCTTGTAACGGACTTTACATCCAGTTTTCAGAAGAGTTTCCCTGCTGGTCCATGTGAGGCTGATTGATGAGTCGGTGGCGTTTACAGACGTGATCAGGGGCCGTGGAGCCTGAACTACAACAATCACACAATCAGAAGATGTTTCTGTAGTCCCTTTATCACACATCTGTCCCTGGAGCACAGCAGCGGTCAGCAGCACAGGGATATTTGTAGAAACAGACAAAATGTTATGCTAAAAGTCATTAGGATATTAAGTAAAGATCATGTTCCATGAAAATATTTTGTACATTTACAACCGTAAATATATCAAAGTGTAATTTCCGATCAGTAATATGCATTGCTAAGAACTTCACTTGAACAACTTTAAAGACGATTTTCTCAATATTTAGATTTTGCTCCCGCTCCTAAAAAACCCTAAATTACTGGAAAGATTCCGCATGATGATGAAAAAAAAAAGTTTTTTTGTGCTCCAGGGTCACAGATAGTCCCATAATTCAATGCTGAAAATCAAAGCGATGAAAATAATCCTGTCATCTTACTTATGTTCTGAATGATCAGTGGATAGACGTCAGAGAACAGCTCTTCCTGGCTGATGACGCTCTTTGATTTGATGGTTAAATTAAAATATGAAAATATGTTTAAAATGCCAGAACAGCTGATGAAGTCGTTGACTCTACGAAAGAAAAGCAAGATTAACAGGAGAGCTTTATTCATTATTATCAACGGGTCGGGTCAAAGATGAAATACGTTTACCTGGTAAAAATAAAGCTGTTGATGGTTTCTGATCTGACGTCTTTCGCCTGAATCCATCTGCAGGTCAGCGATTTCTCACGGATCAGATAGTGACACGATGTGTTCAGGAAGTTTTCTTGAGCACAAAAACAGAAATCAAACCTCAACCAACATCAGACAATGGTTTTAGGTTCATAGGAGTCCTGTACCAGGGGTTCTGGGAACTCGAAGTACTCCATCTACAGCTGTAGAGAGACAGCCATCGCTGGACATCACACACAGCTTCTTCTGCTCCTCACAACCCTGCAGATGTTCCTCAGTCACCGTCAGCTCTGGAAAACATCTCATTAACTCATTCGCTTCACACATTATCATACTGCTGTGTGTCAACAACAGAATTATACCTTGAACACTGAAAGTGCGCTTGATGTTTCCCAAAGCACCTGTAAATCAGACACAATCAGCAGATTCCAGTCTGAGAAACAGAATAATATTCGGAGCTGTTTTCAGTTTTGAAATGCAGAAAGACTGAAACAGCAGGAAAAACCGTCTTGGCCACAGGATACAGAAAAATATAAAAGTGTTTATTCCACATTTCTGGCTTTCTCTCACCAAACACTTCTGAAAACTTGTGATTTATAATTACACTAATAATATAAATGAGTACACTTAAATAAAAATAAATGTAAACTTAAATTAAAAAGTATTTTTTATGAAAATAAAGTGAAGAAAAATCTAAAATAATTAGTAAAAGCTTTATTTATCTTTACTATCTACGAATTTCTATATTTCTCTAACCTTGTGATTTATCAACTGAATTCAAAGGAGAAACAAAGAAAATAAACTCTGAACTGTGAGATATAAACTCAAGATATAAAGTCAGAATGAACAACTGTTAATTAATGAGGGGGAATAATCAAACACATTTGATGAAGTGATCATCGGCAAGAGTAAACACCTCTATAAAAGCAGTTCAGTGGATGACGCCAAAGACTCCATCTAAGAAATGCAATTGTTGCAGACTCTTCAGACCTCGTTTAACATGTTTAATGAGCAAACGTATGACAGTACAGCTAGGAACATATGGGACAGGTATGGCATGTTTGAAATCTACATCAGAACAGCTGAAGAGAAAAGAGTAAAGTTTCTGCCACAGCCCTGTCATCGTCCACAGCTCATCCTGACTGAGAGCTGCGCATGAACAAATGCCCACAAACCTCAATCAACTGGAGCAACATAGTAAAGAAAAGTGGGCCAAAATTCTTCCAGAGCGCTGATCAAGTCTTTAACAGGTATTAAGAAGTTAATAGGGTGTCATTACTTTTTCACAAAGTTCAGGATTACAGAATATCAGAATCGGGAGATATTACTCAGAATTCAAGGAAAAAAGAAAAAGGAGATAAAAAGTGTTTAATTTAATAAGGTTACTTACAGCTGAAGCAGAAGACACAGAATACGCACACAGATCTCTCGCTGCTCATCTTCTCATCTGCAAGTGAAGTGATTTTAAAAGAAAAAAGCCTGAAAGAAGCTCAGCAGCCAAAGAAAAGCAGGAGTTCACGAATGTAAGTTCTATAGATGTGTAGCTCTGATAAATCACACACACACACGCACACACACACATCATACACGTATAAACGGCATGAGCAGAGTGAAATGACTCCGCGTCGGTGGGGAGCACATGTGTCTGAACCTCAGTGGTTTTCTCTCTCAGTTCGGGAGAAGAGTGATAACATCAGAGTGATATGACAGAAAAACACTTCCTTTGACACGTTCCTCTCATTTCACTTGTGGTTGAGAACACAACACAATTCAACAAACCAAGAGTATACGCCTATGATCGGACCAAAATATGAGTTCGTAACAAAGCGCCTCTCCTTTTGTTGTTAGACAATCAGAATGAGAAAGAGTTGGAGCAGGATGGAGAAAGAGTCTTCTGAGAAAGTGCTGATGAACAAGATATGAACGTACTTCACACACGTTGCAACACTTTTAACAAACACCGGCAGGAAACACACTGAAATAATAAATGCATTAACAGAAATGAATCTCACGTCACCGTTAGTGTTCGGTCACTAACAGACAGTACGGTTCCCTCCCAGTCCTTTTTATTTCAGTGTTAGTTTTTCTTATTTTAGTACAGCAAGTTGCACTGAAAAGTAGAAATGCTTCTTTGGAAACAGCTCAAACGAAATAAATAATATTAATTTAAAAGAGGCTTTAGTTTGAATTAATCCTGACTCAAATGATTTGAGGAATCATTCACATCTGCAGCATTTATATACTGTTGTAGTTCTAATTCATATTTTAGTTGTTCAGTCATTTTTATTAGTTTTGTTACTTGTAGGCTATCACAGATTTGACTTTTTTATTTCAGGTAAAATGTTTCAAGTTTTAGAAATTGTTGTCCTTCAAGGATGCCTTTTATTAATGTCTGTATAGTTTTATTCATTTTTATTTAAGATTTAATTACAGTAGGACATCACCTTAAATTGAAATTAAAATAAAAACTTAAAATAATGTAGAAAAAGAAAAAAAAAAAGCTATTCAATTTTATTTTGGTCTATATAGTTTTTTTATTTTAGTTTTAACAATAATAGCACATCAAGGATGTTTTCATTTATAAATATGTCTAAATAATGTCTTTTAATTTCAGTGCTGCTTTGGCAACAAGCTGAAATAAAATTATTTGTATTATTTTTATGGTTTTAGCACACTCACCTCACTGACCTAGTGAAACTTCTTATATAAATAAACGTCAACTCTCTATCAAGCACGACAGAGACGGATGTTAAACCCACAGCACCTTTTAATATGCATTTCATATAAAAACAAGCTCATTTATGCCTCATAATAAATATAAATCACTTCACAGCTATAACTTAACGATGTCTCCAAGTTTATGGGCCGTTAAGGTGATCTGTCCCGAGAGCTGGAACTCCTGCTTCAGGAAATTCCCGATATACTCGCAGTAGAAGACGTCGCAGTAGAGCCAGATCTCAGGCAGCGCTCTCTGGTAGTTAGCGTTGCAGGTGGGCAGTCGTGAGCGTCGGATGGCTCGATTCAGATCCAGCCAGAGCTCCTCCATGCTCCGAGCCCCACAGTTTCTCTCACACACCACCCACCTGACTCTCTGATGCAGATGCAGCCCGTGTTTCTCCACCGTCTTGCGGAAGAGTCTGGAGAAGGAGTGCGTGATCTTCAGCGGCACGCTTCTGCCCGTGATCACGCACCACGAGCGCTTGAATCTCTTGGTCTCGCTCTCGACGGGCTTCTCCTGGTCTGAAGCGTCCGTCGGTTCCTCCAGACGCAGCGAGCCGCTCTCCAGATGCTCGGAGGAGATCACAGGAGCGGGTTTGAGGGGTCTGAGGGGTTTGTGGGAGTCAGATGCAGAAGGGAACCAGGGTTTGAATCGGGGCGGGACTCTGCTGGGAAACTCCTGCAGGACTCTGTGTGTGAGGAGAACCACGTCTCTGAGCTCCAGCGGCGGACGGAAATACACACTCACATCCTGAAACACACAAGCAGAGACAACATCACTGCCACCACAAACTGAATAAATCATCTTTCCATTGACGTCTGGTTTGTTAGGAGAGGACGATGATTGTCTGAGATACAACTATTAGACAATCTGGAATCAAAGGGAATAAAAAAAAATCTAAATATCGATCAAATTAAGTTCTTAGCAATGCATACTACTAATCAAAAAAGAAATACGATAGCAAATTTACTACATATCTTCATGAAACATTAACTTAATATCATAACGATTTTTGGCATAAAAGGAAAATTTAATATTTCGACCCGTACAGTGTATTTCTACTTATTTTCTAAAAAATAGATTGGTATTGTTTTCTCTTCTGCTCACCAAGGCTGCATTTATTTGTTCAAATATAAAGTAAAAACAGGAATATTGTAAAATAATTTTACTATTTCAACGTACTGCTTTATATGCGAGTTTATCGTCAATTGTCACTACTGATCAAATTTTGGGATATAAAACGTTTATAAACACAAAAAAAAGAAGAAAGTAATATTCATCAAGGATGCATGAAATTGATTACAAGTAACAATAAAGACATTAATGATAATGTTTCTGTTTCAAATAAATACTGTTTGAACAGTTTCTATTCATCTAAGAATCCTGAATAAAATTAAATGCATGACAGTTTGTACAAAAATATTGAGCAGCACAACTGTGTTCAACATCGTTTATAATCAGAAGTGTGTGTTAAGCAGTAAATCAGTATATTATGATGATTTCTGAAGATCATGTGACACTGAAGACTGGAGGAATGATGCTGAACACCACAGAAATACACTTTAACACAGATTCACACAGAACACAGCTGCTTAAATAATAATATTTCAACATTTTTACGTTCACCAAAAAAAAAAATATGTTAAACTATCTTCATTTCAATATTATAAACAGCAAATAACTTTCGCAGACAATAGGCAAAATACGCAACTTATGTATGCAATATAATGTCAGCCTAAATAACGTTAGAGTAGTATTTTTGTTTTGCACAGTCGAGAGGAAACAAACAAAACAAACACATTGTATTCGAAATAAATATACTATAACAGGTGGTTATTTAGAAATGTTATATTAATTGGTTTTAATCAAATCTTACATTATTAAACTGAAATGACATAAAACGCTAAAACACGTTTGTGTGTACCGTTAGTGTTTACGTTCGCAGCCGCGACGCTGGACTCGTTTTTAAAAACATCACTCAGTCTGTGACTCACCTCCACATCCTCCGACATACTTCATGATCTTTATCAGCTTGTTATCGAGCTTTGTGACGCGATTTACAGGTAAACATGCTACATGCTAACTGCAAACATAAACATCTCTGGACCGACAGGCGGCGCTGTGACGTGACGCCATGATCACCGCTGAAGAGCGGAAGCAGACGCTCGCCGCCGGAAGTGACGTGTTTACAGTAACACTCATCAGCGTTTCGCTTCCAAGCGTCCAGGATCATACGTGTGAGTCTTCAACGCGGAATAAACCGAAGAAAAGTGGTGGATATGGCGCATTTAACGACAAACCCGGCGGATAAAGAGCGGTCAGTTTCAGTACTTTATATAAATCTATATATATATATCACAACTCTGACGCAATTCAGCTGCAAAACTCAGTCGAGTAACACCGACGTGTGTGTGTCATTCATTAATTTATTACTTTCATAATGTTTTTACATTTGAGTATTTTTAAGATGTGTATTTAAATGCATATGACATTTTTCTATTTAGTTCTAATATTTATTTAATATATTTAAAGTGTTCTAACTATAATTTAGAAATATGTGTGTTATAATTGTAAGGATTTATATTTAATGAATATGCATTGTTTTATACATATATTTTATTTATTTTTTTATACATTATTTATAATTGTTTACATTAAGTATTTTATTTTAAACTATATGTACTTGCATATTTATAATATTTGTGTGTGTGTGTGTGTGTGTGTATTTATATTTTTATAATTCTATAATTTCTCCACCTCCACCAGGTTTTTGTGTATCTATCCGTCATACATCAACAGTAAAAAGACACTAGCAGAAGGCAGAAGAATACCTGCAGAGAAGGTGAGTGTTGCTGCTGGTGATGTTCAGAATCTGAGTGTGTGTGTATGTGTGTGTGTGTTTAATCTGAGTGTGTGTGTGTGTGTGTGTGTGTGTGTGTGTTCAGGCTGTGGAGAACCCCTCGTGTGCTGAGATCCGGGACGTTCTCTCCGCTGCGGGACTCAATGTTCTGGTGGAGGTCTGATCATCGGTTTATTTTATGTACTTATTATGGTATTCGGTGTAAATGTGAAATGGTGACATAATTTCCTCTCACAGAACAAGATGTATCCGCGTGAATGGAACCGAGACGTTCAGTTCAGAGGAAGAGTGAGGATTCAGATGAAGCTCGAGGACGGAAGTCTGTGTCAAGAGAAGTTTGCTTCTAGTAAGTTACGTGTTCGATGCGTTGCGCTGAACTGCTGTGACTGCAGATAAAGACACATGCATGATTGACCAAAACTGTGTGGTTATACAAAATATGATTATTGATGATGATCATAATTATATGAATGATGCTGAAAATGATTTAGCATCTTATTAGCATAATATTTATTACTACTCTAACCCAGAATATAAATAAATTATTAAATTAAAAACATTAGTGTTACCATTGTAATATTCCGCTGTAAAAAAAAAAAAAAAAAAAAAATATATATATATATATATATTATATTTTATTATATACACACACACACACACACTATAGTTATATGTAGTGCTTGTTTTTATTGTTATAATATTAAATATAAGAATAAATATATAAATATATTTTTTTAAATATACACTGCGTGTGTGTATTTCTATTTATATATATATATATACACATTTTTATTTATTTATTTATAACTAAGAAGAATTACTTATTGTAATATTTCACTTTAAGCAGATTTCTCTGATTGATCATGGCACCCATTTCTCAATCCCACACTAAAGGGTAATGACATGAGTTTTGTGTCTGCCTTCAGGGAAAGATGTGATGTTTTACGTGGCGGAGATGATCCCGAAACTGAAGAGCCGAACGCAGAAGAGCAGCGGAGCCGAGGCTGGATCACAGCAGGGAGAAGGCGGCAAGAAAGGGAAGAAGAAGAAGAAGTAGATGACTTGTTGGTGAAGCGGCTCTGTTTTGGTTCCTCTCTGGCTGATTATTCTTATTTTTTTCTTTCATTATAAACTCTCGCTGGACTCTCACTCGAGTGCCGGATCGTGTTTTAGTTTGTGATATTGGATGACCTCAGACACTCTGAACAGCGAGGCAGAGGTGTTTCTGTTAATTACTGATGATGGATTGTGTTTAAACGAGCGCTGACAGAGCTTGAAATACACGGACGGCTCGTCTGTCAGCGGCTCGCTCACTGTTTCTAGGTGTTTGGACACGGCTGTGAAATGGCAGCGCGTGTCCTTCATCGCACCTGTGTTTCTGTCCACCGCTCGGAGTGTGTGAAATAAAGAGAGCGCAGCGGTCAGAGACGTGTGTTTATTGAGCCGCACTCATCGGTGTGTCTCGCTGAGATCTGTGTGTTAGTTCAGGGCTGGATTTCCCCCGCGATTGTCGCCAAAATTCTTCAGATGTTTGGTCCGGAGCTCGATTCTGGTGAGCCACTCGTCACGCAGCCTGAAATCACAGCCAGAATAACTTCATTACTGTAGAGTTCAACGGAGAAAACACACTGATGCTACACTATTCATCACAACTAATTCAAAATAAAGTTTGTTTACATACTGCATGTCTGTGTACTGTCTAAGTGTGTGTACGTATACACAAATAAATATATATATATATATATTGGAAAAATATGATTTATATAAATATACATATATATGTGTATGTGTATATACTAGTGCTGTCAAACAATCACTTCCAAAATAAAAGTTTGTTTACATAATGTGTGTACTGTGTATGTTTATAATGTGTATATATATAAATACACACCCATGCATGTATTTAAGAAAAAAAAAGTATACATTTAATGAACAAATATATATATATATATACATGGAAATATATACTGTGTGTCTTTATATATACACAAAATAAATATGTACACAAATTAGGTAAACATTTTGGATGCAATTAATTGTTTGACAACACTAATATATAGATAATAAACACACAGTATGTTTTTTTGTGTGTTTCTAAAACTATATATATACACACACACACACACAGACCAGAGATGAGTATATATGAAGTGTAGTGTATTATATAACGAATGATCAAATATTAGTTTTAATATCTCTGTAGACCCTGTAATATAAGTATAATTGAGTGTGCACGAGGAACACAGTTGAATATATTTATACACCTGCTGCTGTCTCAACGTGGATTATTGAATTTGAGGGCCGTTATTCTGATAATCTTCTGTCCTCAGCAGGACACAGATATTAAATATCAGCTCAGAGAGCAACACAGCCACTGGACGGTGCAGAATAATAATGTACGTGCAATCAAACACAGAAAAAAACTAGAATATAGGAAATGAAGGGTTTTTAATTGCAACTATTCTTGAGATGATTATTATCCAGTCTGTCACTATGTGTAGTATATTACAAAAAGAGTAAAATTGATTTCTTAGTATTTTTGTCTTGTTGGATATAAATGGTTAAACATTCTTACATGCAAAATGAGAAAAAGACATTGTTTAAAAAAGAAAAATAATAAAATCAATCTTAAAGCAAGCGAAAAATATCAATGGCATTAGAAAAATAATCTTAATTCAAAGGTTAAACAAGGTTATGTTTCTTGCTCCACAGGCAGATATTTTTGCTTGTTTTAAGAAAAAACTAAACAAAACAATATATATATATATATTTATTTAACATGAGGAAATTTTCTCTCTAAACTCTCTTAAACTCTAAAGTTAGACAATACTTTTTTGCAATGTATAAAAATATAAAAGGCCAATACTGTGATGTAACGAGACGTACTTGGTGAGAGCGCTCCTCTTCATCCTCTCGTCTTCAGCTTCGGTCATGTGACTGTGGTTGTTGATCTTTTGCTCCCAGAATGACTTGATGAAGAGTTTGTCGTGAATGAGAGCAGAACTCATCTCCTGTGAAGAGAAGGAAGGGATCAGAGCTGTCTGATCCTCTGAGATCTGAGCGTGTCGTGTCTCGGTGATATTACCTGAGCGTGTGAAGATCAGCACACACAGAGAGCCGAGAGTCATCAGCACCTCCAGTGATGTCCCGGAGCTCCTCCTCGCTTTATTTCAGAAGAGATGGGCGGCACACATTCACTTCTAACACTCTCTCTCCTCCTCACAGCGGCTCTGAAAACAACCTCAGGACTTCCATATACTCAAAAACGAAGAGTCTGTCATCATTTAGTCACCCTGGAGTAGTTCCAAACCTGCATAAATTTCTTTGTTAGACACATTTCTTCAGAAAGTTGTGACCAGGCTGTTTTGGGTCACCAAAAAAATACTATTAAAGTCAATGGTGACCAAAACAGCCTGGTTACTAACTTTCTGAAGAAATATTCAGCAGAACAAAGAAATGCTTTTCGTTTTCATTCTAATTTTTGAGTGAACTATTCCTTTAAAACAAGAAAAATATTTATTTAATATTAGGAAATTGCTCTCTTACTTACTTTTTTAGTATAAATATCTAAACACTCTTGAATCAATATGAATTAGTGATTAAATTTAAGTTTACTAAGCAAAATGACTTATCTTATGGCTTGTTTTCTGCAAAAAGTAATCTCATTTAACCTTTGAATTATGTTTTTTATCCTATTGACAGATGCTTCTGCTTGTTTTAAGCTAAGATTAATTTTATTTGTCAAGTAAATCAGTCTTTATTAGAATTATACATAAATTAAAAGTACCAAAAACATTTCATACAGCATTCTACTCATTTTATTTTCACCCAAAATGCTAAATTATTTAAATATATATTCAAAACAGGTTTAAAATGTACAGTTTTCTTGTCATGATGTGTAAGGTTATTAGTCGATTACCTATAATAATAATAATAATAATAATTTTGTCTTTATTTTTTACAGTAAAGCTCTTGTCAAAATGGAAAGGACTGGTTAAATGTTCACTAGATTACCTTTTGAATGACTAAATTGTCAATGTTTTATATTTGTAATGAATTTTAGGCAGAAAAAATAAAAACATACACTATATGAACTCAATAAAACAGTCTATATGGATATATTATTGTGACTGATAAAATTACAGTTTTAGAAATAAACTTATCAGACGTTTTAATATTAGTACATTTAATTAAACAATTAAACTGGAATACAGGAAAATTAAAAAAACAGAAGTGGCATTTAAGAGTGAAGTATATAATCACTGATATAATTATGAAGGGGTCCTTGGAAAATGGTCCCGGGCCCCTAAATGTTTGAGAACCCCTGATTTAAAGCACAAATAACATCATCATGGGATAATCAGAGAACACTGATCTCAGAATATTTGAAAAACGTCATGAAATATTATAAGAGCGTTCCGTAAACATGATTTTAAGACCGTTTGTCCTAACGTTTCTGTAACTCTTAAAAGACATTATGAGAACGTTCCCTGTTAGCAGGGTTCTAATGCGTCTTCTCCAGTAAAGGCTCTTGATTTCTAAATGTTTGTAATGAAAAACAAGAAAGAGTGATGAAGATGTGGATGTTTAGCAGTGTTCCGCAGCAGCAGCTGGGACGGATGCAGCTGTGAACACTAATGAAGATCTTACTGTAAACAGCTGATGACAGTCTCATGTTCTCATGCACAGCTCCTGAGCGTTCACACCTGATATCCATTACATCATGTATTTTTAAGGTGGAAAACATCTTGCATATGTTGTAAAGGACCATCACATCCAAAATAACCTCTCTAATCATCAAGTGACAGACAGATTAAAACACGTGTCTCAGAGCTCAGTCTTCACACACATCTCTCACGTTTGTCAATGCTCAGAAATCTTAAACCAGCATTCACTGCTTCACACTTATATTTTTGTCAATCAGAATGAATCCGATCTGACTGCAGAAGTCTTGTTTCTGTGAGCTTGACATGATTCTGTTATGAGCGCATTAATTTGTGCAAACTTTAGCATCTTATTTAATGTTTGTGTCTTGTTTTCTAGTATAAATATCTAAACATTCTTGAATCAAGATGCATTTACTGTAAAATGACTTATGAGATTGTTTGATGGAAACAAGCAAACAGTGCACTTAAATGTAATCTTCATGGCACTGTGCATGTGTGCAATATATTTCTCAATCCAATAAGAGTTCAATTCAAGCATTTAGATACTTATTTTTCTTGCTGATGGGATTATTTTATATCTACAGCACACCTCCAGTTGTTATTTCTTTCAGATTTACTCTGTGTTTAAAGGCTTTTCTTTTCTGAGCATTGAATCCAGTTATAAACTGATTCTTGAAATACATGTAAATGCAGTTTTTTGATCCTGATGTTAGAGAAACATTCTGTTTTAATTAGTAATTAACATTTATTTCTGAATGCTCTCTGTATTTAAAAAAAAAAGAATGTAATTTTTCAAATGTAAAAACATTTTTCTGTGGTTATACAAAGATTAAAGGAGCATTCAGACATTATGGGAATATTATTTTTGCGTTTTCTATTTACATTTTGAAATAAGGAGTAATACTTTGTTTCAGAAATGATGTTCCATCTATGCATTCCAAACAATGTATACAAAATATTTTCATGCTAGTGTTTTGAGAAGTTTAAAGGGGACATATGATGTTGCTAAAAAGTACATTATTTTGTGTATTTGGTGTAACGTAATGTGTTTAAGTGATTGGCCGAATACCTCAAGCGTCTGATGGAAATGCTCCGCCCCTTACCATAACGTGATGCTGCGACACCAAAACAATAAAACACATTACGAAGCAGTGAGACATAATGACTGATGATCATGACTTAGTTCTGTGTTTTTACACGTGGTGCTGCATCACGCCTCGTAA
>JAUMHQ010000061.1:490943-512840 GCA_032361165.1 Enteromius paludinosus
TCTGTACAGTATAAACATCATTACACCTATGGAGAGTCCCCATTAGGATAGCAAACCAGACATGTGTGTGTGTGTGTGTGTGTGTGTGTGTGGTTCACATACTCTTTCTCTGTCCTCAGCAACACTTCTCATCATGAAGGCAGAGCGGATCGGCATTGACATTCCCGTCTATGACCTCTCTCTGATCCGAGATCTTTGGGAGGGACGCGTGAAGAAACACAAGCAGAGACAGAAGAAGGAGGAAGAGCGGATCAGTAAAAGTGCTCTGGCCAGGTGAGGATGAGGAGCAGAAACTAAACACACGACACACACCTAATCAACATAACATGATGCTGTGTTTGATCAGGACTGGAACTAAACCCTGCTTGATTGGATTTGTCCGTCAGGTTGGATCAAACCTTGGAAACGGAAAGTTCAAAAGAAAGAAAAGTCTTGTGAATTCGCTTGAGATCACAAAATTCAATCGTTTGATCTGGATTAAATCACTCAGATTGGCATTTCAGTCAGATTGGGATAATTAAAAACAACTTAAAAAACAACTGGATTCTTGAACAAAAGCATAATAAACTTTAAAACTGGTCCAAAAATACAACATTTGTAATATATCCTCAAATCCTGACTATAGATATTTATACAAAAATACCAAGTAATTTTTTTTTTTTAGCATTTTATTTTTATAATTTTTTTTTCAGTGTTTAGTTATTATTTATAAATGTAATGCAAACCACACTGGCACTTTTCCAATCAGCATGTCCCTTCAGGGGCTCCGTAGGGCCCTAGTAATCCAGATTTGGAAATCTAGCTTCCAAACACCAGCACAGAAGTCAGATGGGTTAGCTGATCCAGGACGGCAAACAACATCAATCTGATCCAGATTACAGTTTCTGAAATCATTTTCCTGATCAGGGCCCTTCAGCATCGGGACGGAACAGAGCACCGGTCTCAAAGCCTAGCAGTTTATCTCCAACCCAGTGTCTTCAGGATCACTAGAACGTCTGAGGGCTGATCTGGAGCTAAACTCTGGAGAAACCACTCATGATTCCACTGAAAAGCAAGCGATAATGCACTCAGATCTTGGTGTGTGTTTCAGGGTGGATCAGCAGTGGCAGTATCGCATCGCGTGCAGAAAGCTGAAGAGCGCTGAAGTCGCGGCTCTGCAGTGTTATCTGGAGAGATCAGCTCTGAGTGAAACACACCTCCTGCACGCGGATAACAAGGGTAACAAACACACACTGACATACTTCTACTCTTCATATCACCTGAAGAATTCTGAGGCTCTCACAAGTTTTTAATCTGCTGAATCCCTTTGATCTAAAATATATACCCCCTTTTGAGATCTACATATTTTCAAAAGGCTATATAATCATTTAAATAATTTAACAGAAAATTAGCATGTCTGATATTGGTTAATGGTCACATGACATTTAGATTTTTTTGTGAATGCTTAATGGTCACATGATATGAAGATAAACATAAAATGTTTATTATTAATTATTCTTTGCATTATTTCATCATTATTTTCAAGTAAAATGTTGGTAAACATGAAATATTTTATATTACATTACAAGTAAACATTTTATGTTTATTATTATTGTATTATTTTACTATTATTATTTTAGGTTTAAATAAAATAGTTTTTATTTATTTATTACATTTTTATTTCTCTGATATGGCTACGAGTCACATGATGAATGTAAATATTAACATTTCTTTCATTTATATTATTTTGGATTATTTTATAATTATTGTTTTGAGTTAAAATAAAGAAAAATCTTAGTTCTCTGTAAGAACACATAATTATGATTTTTTAATTTTATTATTTTTTTCTTTTGCATTCATATTGTTTAATTCAATGATTATAATTCTTAATGCTGAAAAAAATATATAAATTTTTACAAAAAGTAAATAAAGAATAATCATATATAACACTTTGAGATAATAGTTAACATTAAGGAATTTTCCATATTGATTATTCACATGTATTTGACCTATATATGTGAAGTAGACATTGCATTATGTTACAGTTTAACAGAAATATTTGTAAAGTGTTCTTGATGAATCTGACCTCTGACTATCTCTGTCTCTCATCCAGATGATGACCCAGTCAACAAGAAGTTCATTTTTGAGCTGAATGGGAAAAAATGGATGGTAACCATCTGTAAAAGCATTTTTAAAGATGTTTAAAATGCATTTGTGCCGTCTGTGATCCAACTCTAACTGTGATCTGCAGAAATTACCTGAAGATCTTCAGTATATGACCTATCTGAAGGAATGGCACATCCACGGGACCAGGATTCCTGAGATTCCCACTTACATTGAGATGTTTGTGGATCTGCGAGTGCTGGACGTTGCCAAAAACGGACTGACAAAGCTTCCCGAGGAGATAGGTCAGAGTCAACACACCTGAAACACTAAAATCGTAACTCCACATATCTGACCCAGGAGCACAAAAACAGTCCTGAGGGGCATTTTTCTGATTTAAACATCATCTGATCTGAAAATCAAAACATGAGAAAATCATCCTTTAAGTTGGCCAAATGAAGCTCTTAGCAATGCATATTACTAGTTTCCATATATTTATGGTAGGAAATTTACAGTAAGTATCTTCATGGAACATGATCTTAATATCCTTATGATTTTTTGGCATGAAAGAAAAATGTATAATTTTGACTCATATATTGGCTTCTGTGGACACAACATCCAATGCATATGTCTCATCTTTCACAGGAAAACTGATCAACCTGAGGGAATTAAATGTGAATTATAATAAACTGTTAAGCATTCCACCTGAACTCGGAGAATGTGAGAATCTGGAGCGATTAGAGATGACCGCAAACACAAACTTGGCCGAGCTTCCCTTTGAGGTGCGAGATCAAGATGATCTGATGTTCTTTTCATGAATTCCCCGACCAAACACACATTTCTCTCTGTGTAATTTGTTTTCCAGCTGAGTAATCTAAAAAAACTGAGGCACTTGGACGTGTCAGAGAATCAGTTTGCCAGTATTCCTGTCTGTGTGCTCCGCATGGAAAGCCTGAAGTGTCTGGACATCAGCCACAACAGACTCAGAGACCTGCCAGAAGACATCGACAGGTGTGTGTTTGATCCTCTAATCATCACCTGTTCATCAGGTGCAGTGTTGGGAAAGGTTACCTTTCAAAGCAATGCATTACAATGTTGCGTAACTCCTTAAAAAACAACTAATTATGTTACTTCTGCCTTAGTGTTTTTCTCTTGTTTTCTTAGCATCTAAATATCTAAGCTTTCTTGAGTCAAGATGCATTTTCTGGACAAGTAAAAAGATATCAAGTCTTGTTTTCTAAAATAAATTATTCAGTTTTTGTTTTAAACGAGCAGAAAAAAATATCTTAATTCAAACGCAAAATTATTTTTCTTGCCCCATTGGTTGAAGTTTTTGCTAATCATATATACAGTTGTATGCAACAAAATTGGGCACCCCTTGCAGAATCTGAAAAAGTTTAACAAAATAAAATAAAAATATTTTATATTAAATAATTTTTTTTTTTTTTTATACTATCTGAGTAAGATATTTTACACAAAAGATGTTTACATATATGTAAACATCTTTTGTGTAAAATATCTTACTCAGATAGTCCACGAGATAACAAAACTGATTAAAATAACCCCCTCAAAAGTTTGTGAACCCATGGTTCTGTGGTTACCTGGAGGATGTACTTAACTTACGTTTTTTGTATTGTGCCGGCTGTTCACAAGTCCCTTGTTTGTCCTGAACAGTTAAACTGAGCACTGTTCTCCAGAATAATCCTCCATGTCCTGCAGATTCTTCAGTTCTCTAGCATCTTTTCACACTGAGGACAGTTTAGGGACTCAAACACAACTATTAAAAGGGTTCAGATATTCACCGACGGTCCAGAAGGAAGTGAGATGCATTATAGAGCCGGGGGGTTAAAACTTTTGAACATGTTCAAAGTTTTCTTTTTTTTGTAAAAAAAAAACGCTGATCTTTTCTTGTAAATTAAAAAGTAATACGTTACTTTAGTAGTTACTTGATAAAAGTAATCTGATCATGTAACTTGTAATGCATTACCCTGATCAAGTGAACCTGCTCTTCATCAGGCTCGAGTCTTTAGAGATGATGTTCCTTCACAAGAACAACGTGCGGCACGTGCCGATGACCATAATGAACCTCGTCCATCTGAAGATGCTGGTCATCAGCGCAGACGAGCTGTACAGCATCCCGTCGCATTTAGTCGACAATCCTAACATCAAGTAAGTGTGAACCCTACGGAGTGAGCAATGACGGAAAACACATGAGACAAGCTTTCATCAGGAAATGTTCTGTTTGCTTACGAAACGTTTTCATTCTCTTGAAAATCTTTTGTTTCGCCAAAGACCTTTGCTTTTGTTTGCAAAACTATTCGGCTGGCCTGAGAAACTGCACTTGGGAAGCATTTGTGTTCTCTTATGCGTTCCCAAAACTTAGTGTTAGTTCAATCGGAGTATAAAACATGAGCAGCTTCACGTCGTCTCTCCAAACCCATGAAAAAACTCCATAAAGCACTGATCTACTGTCCTCATGTTTCAGATTAATCCGATTATATGACAATCCAATAAACCCTGACAATAAAGACGAGATGAACATGGACGCAGAAGCTCAGGACGAGCGGGACAAGGAGTTCATGAAAACCTACATCGAGACCCTTCAAGACAGAGGTGAAGCTGATCAATGACGATGAGCTTCATTTAAATATGAACTAAGGAGGCAAAAGGGATGCAGAATAAATAATTATAATATTTAAGAAATTATAATAAGCAAAAAAAAAAAAAAACTATAATTAAATTAATTAAAATCTGTCAAATTGACAGTAAAAAACTGGCAACATTTTAGGTTTTACGCTTTAAGTTAAATTTACAGTTAAATGCCATAATTTCATGAACTGATTTATATACATACCAACCTATTAAAGCACTGAAATCTGTTTTGTATCTTTGAAATACACTGATAAACACCAAACTCAGTGATGATGAGAAAGTCACATGATGAACCAAAGCCCATCACAAGCAGCTTTTAAATATGAAGATATATAGAAGGAGCTCAGAGTCATTCACACAAACACTGAACACCATCATTAAACTCAAATATACAATAAACACTCATTTAACAACATACAACCCTAATAAACATCACTGAGAAGAAAACAGTAAGTTATTTCAAAGAAAAACATCAAATTCAAACTAAATTTGAAATAAAATAAAATGATTTTTGTTACTGTAAAATTGTGCATATTTTAATTTGTAAAATAAAACTGATTATTTGAGTACATTTGATAACATTTGCCTTTCTACTTGAAAACGGCATGATTAAGTCAATGTTGCTTGCAATTTCTTTGTAGTGAAATGTACTAGTAGTTTGCAAAGATATTTTTTTCAGTGCACTCTTAGTACACAACGATAACAGCATGCAGAACCTTAAATACATTTACAAACAGTTTGTGCATCATCTGCAAATGTTCTTCTTTTTCAGACACGCAGCCGTCATACACCACCAAAGTCTCCCTCAGCTGCCTGCTGTAGAGCCAGAGGACTGGAAATATGACAATCATCTGCTTCAGATTGATATCAATGTGTTTTAAATGCTTCCAATGGAGTCTATTTATTAGTTTTCTCATTCCGAGTTCAGTTAAAACAGAAAGGCTGGATAGGCTGTTAGTATCTAAAGGGTTTGGGTTTCTTCTGTAGCAGCGTTTATACGATTATTTCAGAAAAACAGCTTTGAAGTTCATATTTTCCTTTTCGACTGCATTTATCATTCTTTCTAGCTCCCAAACCCACTTTGATTTGATTTTCTGTGGAGATTTCCATCGTTTAGTTTGTTTGATGTGACCAAACGTCTCACAGCATGCTGATAAGGACTTTTTCTGTCTGCGAGTCAATGTTTTATAAGAGTGTCATTTTAATTTATTGTAATTAAAACCCAATTTCCTATTAAGCCATGAATATGACACGCAAACACTTGCATTTCTCTGAAAATAACATGAATCCAATCCATGAATATGAAGTGGTTTATTGAAACATTGATCAACGAATAGCTCAAACGTCTCTGCAAACGAATGCGTAATGAGCGTCGAACGCATCAATAAAATCTCATCAGAAGGCATCTACAAACCATCTTCAAGGAATGGCTGCATAGACATGAAGAATGGCACCTAGAGCCGGAACATCATTAAAAAACAAAGTGCAGTTCATTGGAAAACAGCTCAAACGACTTTAGTGGGGCTAAGATCGATATTGCATAAATAGATCACATCTACACTTCTGCTTTGACATCATTTTCAAGTATGCATCATTATCTGGTCTCCAGACTTGGCAATTGAAACGTTTCCTCCGCTCTTAAACACATCAAGCGTGCCGGATAGAGCAGACTCAGGCTGTTATTGCTGCGGTGTGTTACTTGATGAAACACAATCAATCAGATAATCTGCTGCTAACCGCGTAAGGAAACCAAAATTCGTTTTTCAACATGCAACAACAAAAAAAGATTTTTCAATTAAATAAAACACCAGAAGAGTCAGAAAGAGTCTGCTCTGTTAGCAAGCAATGATAAATCAGTAAAGCTGCTTTAAAATAATAATAATAGATTCGGTCCCCTGGAAAGTTACTGGAAATGATATCAGGACATCGGCAACACAGAAACATTAAATGCCTTAGGAATGATCCAGCCAAGCATTAAAATGTGCTCATCCACTGCAAAACATGCCTTTCAAGTCTAGTTTGCAGCCAAAATATCTAAGAATTCTTAAAATCAAAGATTTTCTACACAAGTAAAAAGAATTTTCTTATTTTTAGAAAAAATCAAAATGAAGCGAGTTTTTGCGCAGGACCAGCAAAACGACCCTATTTCAAACAGAAAACAAGATTTTCTTACCTCGATTGCACATTAATTTGCTTGATTCAAGTGAAAACTTGCTTCATTTTCACTTGTGTTGCCTGAAAACAAGAATTTTGTCTAGAAAATCCTTGATTTAAGAATTTTTTTATATTTTGGCTGCAAACAAGACTAAATAAATCTTTTGCAGTGTCCTCGGGTCATCAGAGATCAGGAGTGCGTGTCTTCATCAGATCTGGAGGAGTGTGTCTCTGCGTCACTAAATACTCTCAACAAATCTGTGTCTGGATTTTGAAGTGAGAGACCTTTTTCACTGGAGGAAGAGTTATTATTCACTCATATGTGAGTCAACAGCATCTTAAAGCTGGATTAGTTTCATCTTGTGTCTTCTCCAGATGTTAACTGATGGACTGGAGGGCTGTGGATTATTCTGACGGCACCCATTCACTTCAGTGATGCAGAGACACACTCCTCCTGATCTCTGATGATGCTGAGATGAGCACATTTTAATTCCTAGCCGAACTATACTCCTTAAATCAAGTCTGTGAGTAATTGTGAGGTAGCAGCTCTGTGTCGAGTAGCTGGTGCTCAAATATGAGTTACAGATTAAATACATTTTCTTTATTACGCTGCACCTGACCTAAAGACAACGATCATGTCTGTTTTGTGCCGTTTATCGATAAAAGACGCTGCGCTCTGGCTGTACGTGCAGAGCATGTTGAAATGCTCTTCACTAACTTTGCCACAAGGACATTATTATTACTGCAGTCTGTACGAGTTTAGCGCAGAGGTTAAAGTTCATCAGTGATATAATAAAGGACTACATTCAGACACACGGAACTACACCACAAAAAACAGTTCTTAATTTAGTATTTCAGTCTTTTTTCCCGGTATAAATGTCTAAAGATTCTTCATTTTAGACACATTTACTTAAGAAGGAAGAATGTAAGAAAAGAATAATACTCAGAATTAGGTTTACGCTTAAAAACAAAAATGAAATCTGCCAAAAATCTTGATTCAAAGACAAAACAAGACCCCACTGGCAGATACGTTTTCCTTTTTAAAGCATTAATTTCCTTCCAAAATAAGTGCATCTTGATTTAAGAATGTCTAGGAGTTTGTGCTGGAAAACAAGACGAAGATACTGAGCAAGAACTTGGTTTATGAGCAGTGTAAGCCAAAATATGGAGAAGGCACATTCTCTTTCAAAGACCGAAGGATGAAAAAAAAATAAAATAAGACACACATTCAATAAAAAGCTTTTCAGACACACTGGAATAAAACCCAAACCAGAGGGGTTCCTGCACTGCCAACCATTATTCCTTCCTTTGTATTTCTGTCTTGTTTTCTAGCATAAATATCTAAACATTCTTGAATCTAGATGAATTTAATGTTCAAGTAAAATGATCATTAAGTCTTGTTTTCTAAAAAAAAAAAAAAAAGTATAAAATGTTGCAAAAATATCTGTCAATGGGGCCAAGTTTAAACAAGATTATTTTTCTTGCCCTAATTGCAGATATTTTAGTTAGTTTTAAGCAGCTTGTTTTAGTTTGTTTGTTTTACAGAAAGCAAGGCGTAATATCGTCAGTCATTTCACTTGTACAGTAAACATCTTGATCCAGGAATGTTTAGATATTAATACTGGAAAACAAGACAGAAACACAAGCAAGAGATGTTTGCAGTGTGTACGGTTTATAAGCTGCTGTCCTGTAATAGAGGCTCGTTGTCTTCGTCGCTGACAGGAACCGAGCCGTTCTCCGCGACGCCGCTCGTAGACTCGCTCATCACACAAGTGCTGCAGGTCTTCACCGCCGGAGCGTGTTGAGCCGGAATAAAAACCGCCACCAGCAGAGCCAGAAGAACCGTACAAGCACCGAAGAGGAAGGGAGGACCAGGAATCACACGCTTCTGAAAGACAAGACAAGCGCTGTACAGAAAGCCTGAAACGCACACCGAGCGAGACGCTCAGAGACTCCTGTACCTCTTCAGGGTCGGGTGAGACGGGGGTCTGACCACCGGGGGTCATCTCCTTCAGCTCCACGTTGAAGAGGAAGAAAATGAATCCGAACATAGCCGGGCCGAGTCCGTTACACAGACCCCGGATGCCTGTGATCATGCCCTGAACCGCTCCTGAACACAACACACACAAACCATCAACCCCTGGAGTATCATGTGACTTATGCATTACAAAGACACATATCTGCCAATGGGGCAAAAACAGCAACTTGGTTTTTCTTTGAATTAAGATTATTTCTCTCTTACTTTTAATCTATTAAGTCGATGTTTTTAAAAAACATTATTAAAAATATGAAAACTGGTAAAACTTGCTTTTCTATTAAAGTAAAAACAGTAATTAAGATTTGTTTTGTATTGCAACACAACTGCAAAATGTATTCTTCTGGTTTTAATCATAAGTTCAGAAAACAAGCCTTAATGCATCATGCCCTGGAGAATGTTATGTATGTATGCAGTGGATCTGAGTTGGTGTGGTGTTGATGATGCTCTCTGACCCTGCTGGTCGTGATCCGTGCAGCGGGACACCAGAGCGCTCACGGCTGGGAAAGTGATGCTGGACACGGCAGCGACGGCCCCGGCCGCCCACATCATCCTGTCATCAAACACACAGTTACTGACAGCCTTTCACAGCACCGCTCGCTTCCATCACGACCACAGACAGATCCTCACCATGCTTCAGAGCCGAAGCCGTACCAGGCCAGCTGGAAGAGCTGGAAGCCCAGGCCCAGCAGCACTGTGCTTTTATTCCCAATCCTCTTCATCAGGACGCTTAACAGCAACGTCTGCACGGACAGACAGTCAGGAAGGACGCAAAACCAACTGTATTATTGTATTAATAATAACTGAGCTACAGCTGCTTAAAACTACATTTCTGTCAGTTTTGACCCATTGATTATGTTTGTGTGAATATATCAGTCCTTCTGTGTGTGTGTGTGTGTGTGTGTGTGTGCGTGTGTGTGTGAGGATGAGAATCAGAAAACCTACAAATAAAGACTCTTTTAGGTCTTGAATTACTATCTGGAGCACTGGGATTGCTAGAAAGGTATTTGATTAAGTCATTTTTGCTTTTTGCATGTAGCTTAAAACAAGCTTGGCTCATATATCATCTGGTGAACGAGCGTCTGTACCTGTGCTATGATGGACAGGATTCCCACCATCGCAATATATGCTGCAATCGCTTCTGAAGAGAAGTTGATGACCTGAAACACAACACACAGTTTATAACATCTGCGCTCCACTCGTTTCATACAGCACAGATTGTGCCAACGCAGCTTCAAAAGAAGATAACAGTGTTGATGTTACGCAATTATAAGAAGAACTCAGATGCTCAGTAGTCATTCATCTGATCAATTCAGTTCAAGACACACCGCAAAGAATGCTTTTCTAGCCTAGATTTGATTCTCGTTACCACTCGAGACAAGCAAAATAATCTGCCACCAGTGTAAGTATTGTATTCTGTTTGAACTCAGATTGGCAGATTATTTTGTTTATCTTTTTCTAAAAACGAGACAATATTTTTTGCCTGTCTAGAAAATCCTTCTTGATTTAAGATTTTTTTTTATATTTTTTGGCTGGAAAAAGAAAAAAGATCTAGGCTAGAACAGCATTTGTTTGTGTACTACTACTTTTTGTAATCATAGATTCCTTCATTTTGATGCATTTTCTAGAAAACAACACTTTATAATAAAGTTATATTTTATGTACAGTTTATACTCAATATGAAGTCATTTTGCATCTTCTCTAACGCTGTCTTGATTTAAAGATGTTTATATATTTGTACTGGAAAACACTGAGGAGGAGCCTGAAGTCCCATCTCCCGCTACATTGATCAGTCTGTTTGAAATGTGCTGCGAGCAGCGTTTGGAAACACGTACCTGTCCCAGATACAGAAAGAAGCTGGAATACTGTCCGGCCTCGGGGAGATACGACAGGAACACTGTGACACAGATCAGCAGCACCGTGGAGTCCTTACCCACCTTCCTCAGAGACTGAGACACACACACACACACACACACATCACATCAGCTGACAGATATTAACGGCAATTTCTGGAAACTCAAATTTCATTATGCAATATTAGTCATGAGATTTCTACAATAGAGTAAATTCAAAACTAGTGATGCAATGACATTTTGGTAACCAACAATTTTCTACCAAAACAAAATCAGCAAAAAAAAAAAAAGGAGGCCTGAAATTTAATTGGCACAAATGAATGCATTATGAGTGAAAAATCCCCATAAAACAAACTGTGATGCTTGTGCTGGGTTAACAATCAATTTCTTGCTTTTAATCAATACTGATATTGATTCTTAATCTTGATCCACCTTTTACTCTAGTCTCAATTGAAACAAAACTTCACCAAACATTATTTAGCCATCTAATAACTGAAGCAGGCGTTGTGTTTTATTACTTTGTAACTCTCAGATTTCCGCTAAATCACTGAACGTTATTTTGTGTCTCACAGAGTATGTAACTCACAGCAAAAGGATCGGCCTGCTCCCAGGAAATAGGCAAACCCCAGGACGAGAGTCTCATTTTGTCAGGCAGAGACTCGGGCACCACCAGCAGAACGAACAGAATATCAGCCACGGCGATGATGGTGGCCAGGAGAACCACCAGACTGTCTCCGTACCGCTGGGACAGGAACGCTCCTATAGCCGGACTCGTCACTAAACTCGCCGCAAACGTGGCAGAAACCTGAAGAGTCCAGAAACAAAATACATGATCGCGAGACAAACAAAGTATCTAAAACACTTCTGTCTCTGATCATCATCTGCTGAACAAAAGACTTGTTTCTTACTCCTTTTGAGCTGCTGAGTGTCTGGAGAACGTCACACTTTCTCACTAAATATGATGCTTTTCATGCATTTTTACTTACAACAAGAATGTATGGGCTGAATACGAAAAACACATGATTCCTGTCTGAATCTGAGCCAGACTGCAATTATCTGTGCCATTCTCCACCTATTTTCACATGCATGACATTGTTTGATGCCTATTTCACAGACAGAAGAAAGCGCACACATGAGCAAGCCTGAGGTTTTCTGCTGAACTGTGGGTGAAAATGACAGTCTTTCTATTTCTAATCCTCTTAATTCCTTATTTGTAGGTCGCTTTGGATAATAGCGTCTGTTAAATGACAAAACACAAAAACAAGCTATTTTGTGAAGGCATTGGACACTAAACGAGTATTTGAACATTTTCTCACTCCTTTGCAGATTGTAAGTTTAATTATTATTGTTGAATATCTAATTTTATCATTAAAACCAAAACATTTTGACAGTTCTCATTATATTGCTGAGACAAAATGAGAAAAATCAGACATTTTGATTCTTATTTTGTAAAAAACATGATAGATGTAATAAATGTAAAAACTAAATCTGAAGAGAAAATTAATTCAAATTCAGTTTTTCCTGTTTTTGCATAAACCCTCCATCACCAGCAAACAGTCCTTTCTATTTTAGGTACAAAATCACGAGGAAAACAATAACAGGCGTTCTTACCAGTCCATACGCTGTGCTTCTTTCATTCTCTTCTGTGATATCAGCCACGTACGCAAATATGACAGAGAACGTAACAGAGAAAAGTCCAGACACGGACATGAGAGCAAAAAACCACCTGATGAAGAGAGACAGAACACACACACACACACACACAAATAAATTAATCAAGGTCAAATATTTTTTGAAATTACAAGTCCACAAAAACAAAGTCTCATTATAAAATAAATGCAATCCCCAGTAAAGGAACATTCACACAGAAACATCTGAAACATCAACTCTTCTCGTCTCTCACATCAAAAATCCAGACTTTAAACTCTGTTTGATCTGTGCAGATCTCTCTCCTGATTCAGGACCAGATTTTAGTTTAAAAAATCGTAATGATTAATTTGTCTTCTCCAGATGTTAACTGATGCACTTGTGGGTATTCATTCTGACGGCACCCATTCACTGCAAAAATGCATTTCTTAAGAGACAAACTCATCCTAATCTCCTGAGGGTGAGCATTTTTAGCTGAACTATTCCTTTAATGCATTACAGAGGGGTTTGTCTCTCATGCAGAATGAGCTGTAGTGGCTTTTAAACACGGCTGAAGAGCTTAAGTCACTTGAGGGTCATGTGATGGCGAACACACACACACACACACACACACACACAAGCGCGGGCCATACCATGGGCTGAGCCTCATTAGAGGGATGGGGGCGCAGGTGAAAAACACTGTGAGCAGCAGGAAGCTCTTTCTACCCCAAACATCAGACAAGGCACCGATCAGAGGAGCGCTCATGAAGGACAGAAACCCCTGCAAACACACTGCAGTTACTACACACACACACACACACACACCCCTGCTGGCGTTTACACAGTAACAACCAGCGAACAGGGTTAATATTTGGTCTTTTCAGCAAATAATGCTCAACGGCTGTAATGTAACTCATCAAACGCATGCAACAGATGCACTGGATTCACCTTGACGCCCTGAATGAGGCCGTTCATGAGGAACGTGTGCTGAGGGAAAGTTTCATGGAGGACCTGGAATGAGGAAACACAGAACCAATAAAGTTTCATATCACTTTCACGGTTTGCATTTAGCCATAAATGATCTCCTGAGCACTTTGTTTAGCATTTGCATCGGCAGTGCATTGTGGGAAGGTGCATTATCAAACCAGAAGACGTTTTTCTTTTCTTTGTACAGAAAAGAAACTGAAAGCGACATGATAAGGGTTAAATCAGGGTTGCTTTAGTCGACTAAAACCGAAACTGAAATCATAAAAGATATTACTTGAAATAAAATAAATCAAGTAAAATAAAAGAATGTACATTTATTTTATTTCAGGTAGTCGCCAAAGCAGCCGTCCTCATTTTAATTTAGTTTAACTTGACATACGAAAAAAACAAAAAAAAAAAAAACTGAAATAAGAAATAATAATAATGATATAGGCATATTTAAAATAAAAATGACTAAACTCCTAAAACTTCAGCTAATTAAATAAAAAATATATAATAAAATAACAACTATATTAACATCTCAGAAATACTAAAATAATATGTTTAAAAAATGAAAAAGAAAAGAATCATTTCAATTGGATTGCTTTAGCAGATGAAGTAATCTAATTCCATCTCTGTAAATTCATTTTAAACTCAAGTCTGTGTTCAGATCGGTGCGTCTGAAGCTCACGGTCAGCATCGGGGTGGTCAGGAGACCCCAGGCGAAAAACTCCATGAAGATCACCACCACTGCATGGGCCACCTTCGCCCGGCCGATACTGCGCTGCTGCAACACAACAACCACACTCACAACCTTATTTATAGATCAATAGCAGCAGTTTATAATTTACACAACATCAGCTGGACTACTGACAGGCCAGGTGTGTTTCTGACACAAGCAGAGATCAGATCTGACTCACATCATCAGAACAAACCGAGAGGGGGTTTAGTATTTAATATAAACGCATTACAGACGAAAGGTTAAAGGTTAAATACACAAACCCTAAAAACTGTCAACTTTAATCTGCCATTATAGACCCATATGAAGCACGTGACCGATAATAACACACACCAAACTCAAAGAATGAGCAAAAACACACCACAAAATAAAAGCAAACACCGAAACATCATCCGCAGATAATAATCAATAACAGAGATGAATTCTGTGTGGTGGGATGACGTCACTCACTCTGATGTGTTTGATCAGCATGATGTTTTCCGTCAGTTTCTCACATCCTGCTCGAGATCTCAATCATCCTGATCGGATTTAATTAGTTGAGCCGTTTTTAATTTAATTCGAGCGGCTCTCGCTAACGCTCTTCTCTTCCACTTTCTAACATTCCGAAACACCGACTTCCGGCTTCCGTTTGCGGGAGTTGACTTCAAAATAAAAGTCTTTTGTTGGCCAATAAATCGTAGATCTGGAAATACTAAACATAAATTCACAGTACGGTTGCGTAATGTATTTCTAACATTTTTTTGAAACACCAACTTATTTATTCTCTCTTGATTTCATGATTATTTTCGTACACTAGCATCACAGTTTGTTTTATTTTGATTTAAATCGTGATTTCTGTTGTACCACGTGTGCTTGTTTGTATTGAATGAGGCGCGCTCACGCCAGACTGCTCGTGCCCGCGCGGTGCAGAGAAAACGCGAGGCATACTTTTGCAGTTATTTTGACTTTTCCTTAAATTAATTGTGCAGAATTAAAGCCGAAACAGGTCGAAGCAGCGAGATACACGTTTGTAATGAGAACCGGACAGTGAGTGAGTGAGTGTGTGTGTGTGTGTGTTTACATTGTTTTGCTGTAGTTCACTTCAAACCCACTTCACAAATGCGACCCTCGAGCATTTTTTTAAATTGATATTTATACATGATCTTTCAGCTGAATAATCATCTCTCCACTGATGTCTGGTTTGTGAGGAGAGGATAATATCTGTCTGAGATGCAACTATTAGGAAATCTGTATCTGAGGGAGCAGAAACATCCAAGTATTGAGAAAATCTCCTTTAAAGTTGTTCAAATAAAATTCGTGGCAATGTATTTACTAATCAAAAATGAAGTTTTTATATATTTACTGTAGGAAATGTACATAATTTTGTTTACTTAATAGAAAGAAAAATTCTAATTTTGAACAGTAAAGTGTATTGTTGGCTGTTGGTAAATATACCTGTGCTGCTGATGACTGCTGCTGTGCTCCAGGCTCACAAATATTGATGTGATTCTGGTTCATTGTTGTACAGTTGCACAGTTAAGAGACAATATAACCTGGTTTTCCATGTTACTTCAAAAGTACTAAAGTGCAGACTTAATAATATTTTATTTTCGGGCATTTTTGCTGGATTTCTGCGCATGCTCAAAAACTGTTTGTTCAAACAGGAGGACGATCAGAGGTTGATCTGACCGGAGCTGATGGAGTGTGAGTCCAGAAGCAGCATGAACCAGCATCGCTCCGGAGACACTGGAGGTGAGAGCCTCACCTGTACGGGGCGTTAACTACACCTCAGCTACATGCATTACTAAATAAACCAATCGTTTTGTTCTGATCAGTTCGTGGTGTGTCGGGTGGCCAGTCCGTGATGAAGAAAAAGAGTTCTCACAAGTGAGTACCACTGTTATTATAGCACTGTTCATTTTGTTGTTATATTATTTTCCGTTTTGAGCTGAATTTCAGTTTTAATAATTAATAGCATTGTGTGTGTGTATATATATATATATATATATATATATTTGTGCAGAATGAGCAAGTTATTGTAAGTCTCTGTGGTGTGTTTATCAGGCACAAACACATGCATCACTCCAGTCCTTCAGCGTCTCTCAGTGAAAGCATCGTGGGCTGTCGAATACAACACAAGTGGAAAGAAGACGTCTTCAGTCCGGTGTCTCGGTGGACGGGTACGGTACTAGTACAGGTGTCCGTCAACTCGTCTCTGTACCTCATCAAGTACGACGGAGTGGACTGTGTTTACGGCCTGGAGATCTTCAAAGACCAGAGGGTTCAGAATCTGGAGGTGTTCCCTGGGGAGATCGCCTCGTTTCGGGTCAGTGACACTCGTCTGGCGGATCGGCTGCTGGGAAGGCCCGTGGTTCACCTGTTTGAGACCGAAGATGGCTCTAAGGATGAGTGGAGAGGTCTGGTGCTCTCCCGGGCTCCCAGCATGCCTGCGTGGTTCTTCATAACTTACGAGAAAGATCCAATGCTGTACATGTACCAGCTGATGCAGGATTATAAAGACGGAGACCTTCGGATTCTTACGGATTCAGGTGAGTCCAGTCACTCCTAAAAATAAAGCTTCTTTCTTGGCATCGATGGTGCAGTGAAGAAACGTTTGCATCCATGGAACCACTAAAGATTCTTTATGGTGCAAAGTGGTACTTCAGATTATTCATGATTCATGAACAAATGACTCTCTAATTGATTCACTGTAACGAATCGGTCAAAAAGACTGACAAATAATCCCAAATTCACACTTTGAATCAGATGAATGACTACAGTGGTGTCTGGCTCATAATCAATTCACTGTAATGAATCAGTTAGAAAGATTCAGTTAGAAAGATTCACAAACAATGGCAAACATACAATATATATAACAGTGGAGTCTGAATGATTCCCTTGTCATGAATCAGTCAAAAAGACTCACAATTTGATTTGTCAATTTGAAGTCTAAGGACTACAGTGTGAACAGTGCAGTCTGAATCGTGAACAAATGAGTCCTTATCACAAATCAGTCAAAAATGTTAACTTTTCCCCCTTTGAAATCAAATGCTTAAAACACATTGAGCTCAAATGTTTTGACTCATTGATTATGAAAGGCTTTCCTCCGTCAGATGATCCGGTGGAGCTCCAGGAGCCGGGGGAAGTGAGCGACACACTGGTTGGGAAGCAGGTGGAGTGTGAGAATAAAGACGGCACACAGAGGATGGGTACCATCATCCAGCAGGTCCAGGCCAAGCCCTCCGTCTACTTTATCAAGTTTGAAGATGACTATCACATCTACGTCTATGACATGGTTGGGTCGTAAGTCTCCGCTCTTTACGTCCTCGTCATGCAACGCCATTTTTACTGGAACAGAATCTGTTCTTCTCTGATGCCGTCTGAGGTTTGGATGTGCCTGGTTTGTTTTGTGATGTCAAACACAGAGAATAAAATGAGCCTGATTTGTTGGTTCTCAAAGATATATTTTTATACTGTGATCTACTGTGAGTTCTTGTTCAGTTCAAGTGTTTTTTGGTCGTTTGCTGTTCAAGAGTTTCATCTCTGTTTGCTTGTATTATAAACAGTGCCTTTCTCTCTTCTAAGATCTTTCTGATTCATTAAAAAACATTCATCTTTAAGTGCTTCTTCAGGAAGATTCCCTCTGCATATTATTGTGTTCCTCCTTTTTTATGTTTGTCTCTATTAAAGAGGTTAAAAAAACTGTTTGACTGAACTCATTTATTTGCTTTGAAATAAATTGTGTATAAATCATTTTCACTTATTTTCACAAATAATTACAAAGATCCAGCAAGTAACACATTGAGTTTATTTGTTGTTTTATAAACTTAATTTCGGGAGGAGTGTACGAAGGTAGTCATCATCTTCCTATTATCTTATTTTCCTATCAGCTTCTTAGCTAAAATAGCATCACCTCCCGGTTCACAAATCCTTTGATTCATATCGGGAATTCAGAACAGCTCAGTGAATCTTTTGATTCAAATCTGGAATTTGGATCACGTATCATAAATCATCTAATCCAGATTGGGACTTCGAAGAGTATATAGGGAATAATTCTATTAAAATCAGGACTTCGGAGCAAGTTCGCAAAGCATTGGATTCAGATCAGAACTTTGGAGCATGACTTTTTTTTTATTCCGATGAGGACCTCGGAGTGCATCTCTTAAATGATTTTTTTTAAACTTTGAATCATGAATCGTTTGATTCAGATTAGGACTTGGAGTATGAATCACAAATCTTTCAAATCCCTTTGGAGCACATATTGTCAACAATTGTATTAAATTCAGAACTTTTGGAGCGTGAATCTCAAATCATTTGATTCAGGCTGGGACTTCAGAAAGCATATCGCAGATCAATTTATTCAATTCGGTATTTCGGAGCATGAATCTTTTAATTCCGATTGGGTGCATCTTGCAAATCTTTTTATTTCACTTTGAATTGCAAAACATTTGATTCCTGATCAGGACTTGTGCGAATCGCAAATCCTTCGATTCAGAGCGGAAGCACATTTCACAAATAATTTGATTCAATTAAGAACTTTGGAGCAAGTTCATAAATCATTTGATTCAGATCGGGACTTCTGGGTATATAATGCTCTAAACTCTAGAGTTCAGTGATGTTCAGTGAGTTCTTTGCTGAAGTGAAGACTGAAGACATCACGTGACTGACTGACTGTGCTATCAGCTTCATTATAATAACAGAACAGAGACTGTGATATGAAAGGAGGGATGAATCTAAAGAGTCATGTTGAAGAACTGAACTCCAGCACCTGTAGAACAGCTGGTCTTTCATAGTTTTGACGGGAGGAGTCGAGCGGAGCCCAACAGAGCTCTCACTGAGCGGCTCTCTGCATTACCCATGATGCCTCGCTGCACACAGAGGGCCCCTTCAGGAGCCCGCCGGTAATATGCAAACACGCTGGACAGGCTAAACATTTCAACACAGCTTACATTTATGAGCTGGATCTGAACATTACCTGCGTGACTGATCAACAACAGTAAGTACACATTCACTTCATTTAACAAACGCTGATAAAATCATTTAAAACAGGAATTATTGAAAAGAACATCAGAAAAGAATGGTTTTTTTTTTCAATAATGTTTACATTTTTACATACACACTATTACAACAATTTTATCTCAAATAAAAGTTTATTATTATCAGGTTTGTAGATAAATAAGCTTTTTTGTACGTTTCTGTGGCTGTTTGGATGCAGTATGATCAGAAACATCTGGATCATGTCCTTTAAATCAGGATCAGCATCAATAATGTGAAAATGATCTGAGAATCGAACAATCATGAAGACTGTGTTTGTGCTGTTTAAGAGAGAATACGAGACTAATTCACCTTAGAAACCAAAAGTGCTACTAAATGCATCATATTTATTGAGAAAGTGTGACAATTTTTTTTAAAAACAGACACTGTTTTTGAAATCGGCAGAAAAAATGAGTAAGAAAGAAGTTCTGGTGTTATCATCTGCTGAAAATTATCCTAAGCCTAAACATCATCAGTCTTCTCCGTGATTTAAGATGCAGATGTGTCAGAGCTTTACCGTATTAAACAAGGAAACAGTGAATTCACATGTGCACAAACATTAACACAACATTGATAATGGTTATTGTTACAGATCTGTGTAATACTATTTTTGTAATTAATTAATTAATTCATTAATAGCATATATTTTTTTGTCTTAACAATTAAAAAAAAAATATTTTTTTATTTGCTTATTATTTTTAGCATTGTTTTTTTATTAATGATTCATTAAAATTGCATACATTTTTAGTCTTAGTTTGTTAAGTTATGTATTACTTCAACTAAATGTTGCAAGTAGTCAACTAGCTGATCTAAGTTTAATTTTTAAATATTTTATTTCAGTTTACATTTATTACTAAGAATATAAAAAAAAACAACTCTGCTGCAGATTGGATTTATTTTGTCATTTTTTGACAAATAAAATGAATTAAGATAATATGTCTTTTAAAAAATGTATATATATATATATATATATATATATAATTATTATTTTTATTTATTTATTTATTTATTTTTACAAAAAACAAGACATAGTTAATTCACTTAAATACATATAAATGTTAGGTTTTTTTTTTTTGTCTTAAAACAAAGACAGATATCTGCCAATGGGGCAAGAGAACTGTGTTTAACCTTTGAATTAGGATTATTTTTGCTTGTTTTAAGACTAAAAACTAATTTTTTACTTAGAAAACAAGACCACATCTTGAATCAAACCTTTTTTGATAAAAAAACAAGACAAAATACTAAGTAAAATGTTTTTTTGTGTGTCCAGTGTATCAGCTCCTGCTTGCTTTTGTGATTTCAGATGCACTCCTGCTGGAATTGCAGACACCGTCAAGAAAAGACTGAATTGTGAACCAAAGCTACGGATGAAATCCCATCATGTATTTATTGAAGCTCTGTGTTTAGTTGCACAGGTCGTCTGTGTTGGAGCCGAGGTGTGTGTTGAGCTCAGTCATGCAGAGGCGCTGGTTTCTGGGCAAGCGTGTGCTCTCAGCGCTGCTCTTCTGCTCGGTTCTGCTCCTGTATCGTCAGGCCTGCAGGGCTCCCAGCAGACCCCGCTCCAGACGTCCTTCAGGAGAAGATGTGCTGGATGCTGTCCTGCAGCAGAACGAGCGACGTTATCTCCAGCACAGCAGGAACCTGACCAGACTGATCTCAGAGCTGAGAGCGGAGCTGCAGAGACCCGCGGAGCTTCAGGAGCAGGACCAGGCCGAGCTGGACGAGTTCCTGAGGAACCAGCTCCGCCGGGCTGAGCTCTTCACCGGAGAACACCTGCCCAGTGAGTTTGCTGTGCTGCCGTTTGAGACCTTCACCCTCCGTCAGGTCTATCAGCTGGAGAGCGGACTGAGCAGGCTCCCGGTGGAAAGCCCGGTTCGTCTGGACCGCAGGAACGAGCTGAACGAGGCGTTAGAAGCTGCGCTGCATCTCCTGAACCAGCCCCAGCAGCGCAGGGTCTACTCTCCTCAGCACTTCTATGAAGGTAAGCCTCTCCGAAGGCAGTGCTTGTTACTTCAGACGCAGTTCAGAGATTTTCTGAGACACTTTGCCAAAACTTGATGCAAAACTGTATCTTTTACCTCAGTATCTTTTAAAGATGACTTGTTTTCTGAAAAATGCATCAGAATGAAGTGAGTTTATGCTTAAAACACAAGAAAAAAAGGCTGCCGAGTTAATATCTTAAATCATTTTGCTTTTCGATGTACAGTATCTTGATTTGAAAAGAAAAACATGTCAATAAAAGAGGGAGAAAATAAGATTGTACAGTGTAGCATAATTTTACTCATTGTTAAATTTACATGAAAAACATTAACGGAGTTAATATTAATAAACCAAATTACTAAAAGCAATTTTTACCTATATTGGCAAACACCTTAAATCAAAATTATGAATCACAGTTCTTCACAAGTAATTTTTCTGTTTTTTCCATAAGCTGAGATAAATACTAATAGGCCTATATCACTGAAAACATGATAATGCAGTTTAATGAGAAAGAAAGAAATAATTTAAATGTTGACAAAATATATTGCAATCACTTACTTAAAAAAAAAAACCTGGAGCAAATTGAGTGAATCATTTCTTTCTATGCAGATACACACAGTCATAAACACATAGTAACATCATTAACACACATCACGCTTAAATAAAGAGATACATATTTAACGACACACAAAAGCAGGACTGATGACAAAAACTGTGAATAAAAGCTGCTATATAAATGCAAGTGACGAATGTTAATTTATGGATTTTTGGCTTTGAATTATAAGATGACTTGTTTC
>JAUMHQ010000061.1:512854-536019 GCA_032361165.1 Enteromius paludinosus
ACCTGGAGCAAATTGAGTGAATCATTTCTTTCTATGCAGATACACACAGTCATAAACACATAGTAACATCATTAACAAAGAGATACATATTTAACGACACACAAAAGCAGGACTGATGACAAAAACTGTGAAAAAAGCTGCTATATAAATGCAAGTGACGAATGTTAATTTATGGATTTTTGGCTTTGAATTATAAGATGACTTGTTTCCAAAAACTACACATTTAATAGTACATTACTGTTACATTATATTAGATCTATAATTATAAAATGACCAGGTTGCATTCATACAGTCTTTTGTTGTTACAATGATTTATATTCAAATGTGGTTTCTCTGTAATGGCAGGAATCTTTCGCACAGAGAGGGACAAAGGGACGGTTTATGATCTGATGTTCAGAGAAAGGGGCGCTCCAGACTTCCGGAGACTGGTGTTCTTCCGTCCCTTCGCTCCTCTGATGAAGGTGAAGGAGGAGCTGATGGACGTGTCTCAGATCCTCATCAATATAATCGTACCGCTGGCCGATGCTCTGGACGCTTTCAGACAATTTGTGCTACATTTCAGGTGAAACCCGAGCTCTTGTGAGCATCACTGAGTCTGTGCTTCATGTGACGCTTCATCTCGTGTCTTTGTGTCTCAGTGAAGCTTGTGTTCGTCAGGACGGACAGACACATCTCACCGTGGTGCTGTTTGGGTCAGAAAAGATGCATGAAGTGAAACGAATTGTGGATGCAATGTCAAGGTAGAGAAAAAAAAAGCAATAAATACAAAAAAAAGAAAAGAAACTCACTCCCATAGAGCTAAATAATTTCATTTATTTACTAAAATATGTTTTAAAATATATTGAAATGAATATATATTCTCTACCAATATGTTTTTTTGGGCATTTATGATATATTTAAAAAAATGTAAAAACATAAATATGTCAGTATATTTTATTCCAAGGAAACACATACAAACGTCTTGTTTACCAGCAAACAAATCAAGATATATTACTTGACAAGCAGTCTCAAGTCTTGTTTTAAAAAAAAAATAATAATAATAAAAAAAATAATAATAATAATAACTAAGATGCTAAAATATGTTTCAAAATATATTCACAAAATAAAAAAATATATATTTAAGAATATAAAATAGAATAAAAAATAAAATATCACTTAAAAAAACATGTTAAAATATATACTTTGCCCTATATATATATATATATATATAGTTATATATTAATTTATTTCAATCCAAAGGAAATACATTGGCATATTTAATCAAGAAAAACTTTATTTGCTGTCTGTAACGTCAACATATAATTGGAATAAAAATACATAATGAATGGATCCTAAATGTACCTGTAGGCTACTGTAAGACTGGAAATGTGTTTTTGTCCCTGGCATACACTTTGAAATATAATTTGGTATATGAAAGTTAAAACAAAGTAAGTTTGAGCATAGCAGAGTCTCTGTCCCGCAGGAGAATGAAATACAGGAACGTGACTCTGATCCGTCTAAACGAAGCCTTCTCCAGACGGCGAGGCCTGGACATCGGAGCTCGAGCCTGGAAGAGAAGCAACGTCCTGCTGTTTTTCTGTGACGTGAACGTTCGGTTCAGTGCAGAGTTCCTGAACTCTTGCCGTATGAACGCACAACCAGGTACAGAACTCACTGCTGTTGGTGTAATTGAGATTTTTCACATGTCTTATTCAATTCTAGGACAACTTGATGCACAAAAGACTATTCAGCCCTCTCTCCATTAAATCTTGGGACTTTGCACCACTGATTAGATAATAGAAGTAGAAATTCATAACACGACACATGAATAGAGTCAAAAAACAATGTTATTTCCAGCCTTACTGAAGTCTTCAGACTTTGTGTACAGGTAAAAAAGTGTTTTATCCTGTGATGTTCAGCCTGTATAATCCAGAGGTCATCTATGGTCAGCATATTCCTTCTGCTGAAGATCAGCTGGTAAGATCTCCTTTATTCTGTGTTGGGTTTTATATAATATATATGATTCTGTAAGCTGTATGAAGGACGTCTTTTCTTAAGTCTTGTAAAAACTTGTTTTTCTTTGGCAGGTGATCAAGAAAGATTTTGGCTTCTGGAAGGATTTGGACTTTGGGACGACGTGCCAGTACAGATCAGACTTCGTCAACACAGGTAATGCGGTGAGATTCTGCCTCGTGGTTGAGTATGGTTTGATCTTCTGTGTTTCCTCTCAGGCGGGTTTGATGTGTCTGTGAAGGGCAGAGCTACAGAAGATCTTCATCTCTACAGGAAGTTCCTCCACAGCCGTCTGATGGTGATTCGCGCTCCGTCACGAGGCCTGTTTCACGTGTGGCATCCCACCGTCTGTCAGGAGCATTTATCCAGCGAGGCCTTTAAACTGTGTTTGCAGGATAAAGCGCTGAAGCAGGCGTCTCACGGTCAGCTGGGACAAATGGTCTTCCACCAGCAGATCGACAATCATCTGCACAAATACAAGCAGAACAATGTCAAGTCTTGAGGAACGGATCTGAAATGATGAAACATGAACTTATATTGAGATATAATTTGCTTATTGTGTTTGAGCTGAAGGACACTCAGAAGAAATTCTATTTGTTTTTAACTCGTTTTTTAATTCTTTCACTAGAATGAAACCAAATAACATCTGTTAATCAAACAAAACTGACCAGCATTTAAATCTAATAATTGAACAAAACAGGACGAGATTAAAATTTGTGAATCGAACAAAATTGATGGCATTTAAATGTGTCAACTGGAAATAAACCAGGAGTTATATCTCTGAATCAAATGTAATAAACATTCATTTAAATAATTAAGATATTTAAACCTGTTAATTGAGGAAAACCAACCGAGATTTAAATCTGTTATTCAAACAGACTGACCAGCACTGTTTTCCTGTAATGTGAAGCTGCTTCGAAACATCTGTGTTGTCAATGGCTTTATAAATAAATATGAGTTGACTTCAGTGTGGCCTGTTTTTTCTTTTACTTTTTTGAACATTATACAGAGTTTTTTTTAGTGTTATGAATGAAATCTGCTGGAGAATTCAGAAGCTCTGCTCTATTTTGGGCATCCGTGAACGTGACACTGTTGAGGAAGAGGAAGCGGTGGGCGGAGCATATGTAGATGATTGACAGGCGGAGGGATTGACCTCACCATCATGCGATATGAAGTAACCGGAGATAAAACGGGGACATACAGCGGACCATCGCCTTTAAACGTATATATTTGACGCTCGTTCACAACGAAAAACACAGAGAAGTGTTTGGAGAAGCAGCCGGGTGTTTCTTACTCGATGATCAGATTATCTCCAGCTTAACTAGTGCGTTCGCGTTAACAAGTTAAAGAGCTGCGTTGTTTCATCTGATGTAAATAAATGCTCAGGTATAAGTTCTCCAAAGGCTCCAGAAGTGTGTTTGCGGAACTGAGAATGTTCGAGACTAAAGGAATCTTCAGTGTTTGTGTGGACGTCAGCTGTGTGCTGCTCGGTAAGAGTTCAGCTCTCATTCACTCCTTTAATAACAGTCCTGATGATGGAAACTCTTACAGATGTTCAGCAGAGCAGGGGTTCCTTCAGGAGATCTGCGTTATTATTGTTACCGCTTACGGATGGAAATGTATCACTGATGCGCGAATATTGTTTCATTTCCGCTCTTTGATGAAACATTTCTGCGCATCCATCCATGTGTGTATACACACTCACTGAAGGTTATTCATATGCGCCATTACACAACACTTTTATTGTTGCTCAGAAAGGCACAAGTTGTATCGAGATAGGGTTTTTTAAGTTTCTTTTGAGGTTAGATAAAATTACAGCTCTAAGTGTTCAAAGATAAGTTGTGTTTACATTACGTTCATACTGTAGAAATGGCTTCGAAGAACGTTTATTCAGTGTTTTTTTTATGTTCTCTCAAGTTTTTTAAATAATTAGAAATAATTCTTGGTTATGGAAACGTTGGAAAGATGGTTTTTGGCTGAAACAAATAACATTAAAAAACGTTCCATTATGATGTAATAGATAAGATTTTCTGCAGGTATTAAACATTAATAATTAAAATTGGCCTTAGAACAAACCAGAACCAGTCCTGAATTCATGAAGTCATGGAAGTACGTTAAATACTGTGCCCACTGTCCTGAGCCAGGAATGTGATCATAGAAAAGTCTTAGATTCACCATTATAACACTGTTATGAAAGAATATACTTTGAGTGAACTTTCTTGTCAGAACATTTGGAGAACGTTCCATGATGACTGGGCTGTTTTTTTACACACTAGATGTTTAAAGCACTTACGGTAAACCCTATGCAACACACTCGAGCCACTATTAGCTCTATATCATGTGCATTATTAGATTACACTGAAAATGTCTGTGAATGAGGAAACTGTTCAGAGTAGAGACTGTGATTCTGAATTCAGGTAATGGCCACATTCACTGGACTGTTGTGGGGTTATATCTTTAATTGAGCAGGTCTCTACTATACTACCTCATATTTGCCATATAGTGTGATGCATATACACATATTTATAACATATTTATTTATATATTCTGTATTTGCACTTTCTGGTTAGATGCATTAGCTATGTATCCTGCACAATGACAATAAAGTTGAATCTAATCTAATATCAATGTCATAGAATGACACAATACTGCTCTTGTTGAAGTAGTGTTAAGTGATTTGATTAATATAGTGTCTCCTCATCAGAATCTGCACTGAAGCGTAGTTCTTCTCCTGCATATAACTTACAAAACCGTTTACCGTTTCTAAAGCTCTGGAACGTCATCCGTATTCAGTAGTAACATTGATTGGACTGATTGATTGTTTCTCTTGAGACCTTCATTTGTTTTTTCTGTCTCTGTTGCAGCTGGGCTTCCGTTTGCGATATTAAATATTCAGCACACGCCGTTCAAAAGAGGCTTTTTTTGCAGCGATGACTCCATCAGGTACCCCTTCAAAGAAGATACCATCTCCTACCAGTTACTGATGGGAATAATTATTCCCTTCGCACTGCTGTTAGTAAGTGATCGGTTGCTTTCTTAACCAGCTCTCTTCTTCAGGGCACGTATTTATAAAACATCTTCAGACAAAAGTCTTCATTCTACTGTATTCATTTTCGATGATAATGAGCTTTTATAAAGGTATCACCTTTTAATGTTTTGGAGGTTATCCCCACAAATCTTCCTTTTGATTATATCCTATCAGCCAATCACTGTGTGCATAGTTAAGAGCATGCTGACATCGTCCATAGCAGTGAGATTAACCCCGCCCCCTTTACTCTGATCTTAAGACTTCTCTCTATTCCTTTGTAAAGGTTTCTTTCAGAAGCTTTGTGAAAAGTTTGGAGGGAACACTCTTGTACTTATATTTAGGAGAAATCTTAGTGGTAATGTTTTGTGAATACGGGCCCTGAACTTTGTGAGTTTTGCTTTCTCTTCACCACAGATAGTCTTCGGAGAGTGTTCCTCCTTATATCTGCGCTCCAGAGCTTCTTTCAGTTATGAGTATGTCGTGTGCGTGTATAAGGCCGTGGGGTCATTCGTGTTTGGAGCGGCGTTGAGCCAGTCTCTGACAGACATCGCCAAATACACCATCGGCCGACTGCGACCACACTTTCTGACCGTGTGTAAACCGCACTGGAGCCTCATTGACTGTAAATCTGGGTATATTGAGAACTTCAACTGCACAGGAGATCCAGTCGTCGTCAACGAAGGCCGGTGAGTGCTGTGCAGGAGCATCCGGAGTCATGCAGCTAACTAAGATTGATTTTAACATGTTTGCATTCAAGAGAACCACATTGCTCTGGTTGCATCTGATTTTGTTGTCTTCTACCGACAGGCTATCGTTTTATTCTGGCCACTCATCGTTCTCCATGTACTGTATGCTGTTCCTCGCTGTAAGTGTGCTTTAATGACTGCATTTCATCTGTTTCAGTGAATTTAAGGCGAGATGCTAGAAACAAAGCACTGCTTTTTCATGCATGTCATTCAAAACACATTTAAATGTGTTTCTTCTATTGCACTTCATCTCTTTGCATCTGTAGATTTCCATTCCGATCCGTGTCTTTAAAGAGTTTTGTCGCTTAAATCACGTGATACAATACTACAGTAATTTATAGTAAATACTATAGTGTTTTTTCAGCTATACAGTAGTAAAGTACATGAAATAATTAGTTTTGTAATTCTAAAGGTGCCGTGGTAATGTAAGAACTATAGTAATAAACAAATGACTCTACCCAGTACTACCCAATATAGTTATCTACAGCTATAGGGTATATTATTCTACAGTATTCTACAGTTTACTCTAGTCAAAACGCTTACACACTACATGTAAACTCTCATTAATTCTCATCTACATGTCCACTAACTCTCAGAGTAGACAAGTTAGGGTAGGTTTAGGGTTAGTAGAATCAGTTGACACATACTTGTAAAGTTTCTGATAGTCAGTATGTGGTATGCTGTGGACGCATCAAAATAAAGTCTAAAAATAACTGTCTACTAATACTCTAATGACTGCTAGTGACGTAGTTGAAAAGTTAATGTTAGTAGACTGTCCAGAGCAGAGTATAGAAATAAAGAGTTACTGTAAAAATTAAATTATACTACAGTTTTTATTACAGTTTATTAGTTCACTATAGTTAACACTACTAAATCTAGTGTTGTAAATACTATACTGTATAAAGTATAATACACTTATTATTACAGTATTTACCATAAGTTACTATAGGATTTTTTTTCATGTGGGTTACACACACAAAACTTTCACACAAAAATTTCATTCATTTTCCTCGTAAAAACGTGTTTGATTTCAGTCCGTTGACAGTTTCAGTCTCTGACAAGAACATTAAATTGCCCCTGTTATGGGTTATGAAATGTTTATATTTTGGTTTTGGGAGACCCAAGCAACAGGTGCATGCAAGGCCAAAACACTCTCAAGAGATTCGTTCAACGATTAATTTCTCCAAACACCTCCGATTTGGAGGTGAACAATGAATGAGCAATTTTATTCAGACCAATGGGAAAAGATCAACAAGTGTGCGGCAATATGCTAATGTTTCATTGTGACATCAACATGAATGAGCAAGGGACTTGTTTTAAAAATGACTCATTTCAAAGATTCAGAGTCAACTCATTCCATACATTTATTCACGGAGCACTTTCAGATCGAACACTTTGCAGGATGTTTTCATTCACTCAGAGCTGTGTTACACCCTGCATTTTCAGAAATCCATAATGGAGGCACTTTACTCTTTGTATGACGGCAAAATCAAACCAGAATTGTGAATCAGCACATATTTCTCTTTACAGCTGTATCTTCAGTCTCGACTGAGAGCAAGTTGGGCTCGACTGGTTCGTCCGACTCTGCAGTTCTCTCTCATCGCGGCGTCTCTTTACGTGGGTCTGTCGCGCGTCTCTGATTATAAACACCACTGGAGCGATGTTCTCACCGGACTCTTGCAGGGAGCTGCCGTGGCACTGTTTACTGTAAGTGAGGCCGTATTCTCATTAATAAATACATGACATGCTGTAACCCACACACTTCTCTCTCAACGCAGGTGTTCTTTGTATCGGATCTGTTCGGCCACAAGCGCACCTCAGGTAAAGATGAGGAAATCTCACACACGAGTCTTCAGGAGACGTCAGATCCGCCGAACCACTACGGCAGCACCGAGTGAGACAAACACGCTGGATATGGAAGGATATGGAATATGGAACATCCTTACAGTAAAATGCAATCCTTTCCACAACAACAATTCATTTTCATAATGTTACTGAGGGAAAAAAGGTTGTTTTTCATATTGCACAGCAGTAGAGAGTCATTGTGATAAATACAGCGGAAGTGAAACAATATTTGCTGTGCAGTGGCTGCTAATGTGTCTCTGGAGCACTGCAGCACAGGGATATCTGTAGAAATACACAACAATACACTGTATGGGTGAAAATTATGCATTCATCTTTTATGCCAAAAATTATTAGGATATTAAGGAAAGATCATGTTCCATGTAGATATTTTAAACACATCCTACTGTAAATATATAAACATGGAATTTGATTAGTAATATGCATTGCTATGGATTTTATTTGAACAACTTTAAAGAAGATTTTTTTTTTTATTTAGATTTTTTTGCACCTTCAGATTCCATTTTTTTAAATACGGTCCTATCCTAACAAATCACACATCAATTTAAAGCATATTTATTCAGCTTTCAGATGATGTGTAAGCCTCAATTTCCAAAAACTGACCCTTAAACTGACTAGTTTTGTGCTCCAGGGACACGTATATCCTCTCTGCAGTTATTGATCTGAACGTGGTAGTGTAAAAATAGACTTCTTTCCTTACAGACATCATGGGGTTATTTATTCACCTAAATGTTCCTTCTCAGTTTATGCAGAGTCAGAACATAGAAGAAAAACATTCCCATAATGCCACTAAATGTTGAACTTTTGCTGCAGTGCACTCTGAGCAGTGAGCGTTTGAGGTCGTTCTGGGCTTTCAGGAATCCAGCTCGCTGTTTTTCCCAAATAACACGGCTCTTTCAACTTTCAAAAGTAAAGCTTATTCACCGGAAATAATGGTTTCATGAAGAACCTTTAACATGCATGGGACCTTTTTTCATTGCATTAAGGTTTAAGAAGGAAAGTATGTATGGGCCAAAATGAACAACCAAAGTGTCTCATAGCATTGAATTCAAACAAATATATGTATTGTTACTTTTTTTTTAAAATATATATATACAGTACAAAGGGTTATTTTATTATGCCTAATTATGTTAATTTTTTAATTGTTATTTTATTTGCCAATGGTAAGACCACAAGCTGTAAATATCCAAGCACTTGAATAACAATGTTTGCCTTTAATAGCTTTTCGTGTAACTTTGTATGCTTCATGTACAAACATATTTTCTTTTTGCTGCTTTTTGTTTTTAATTCATTGGGAGCTGTGCTAGTGTGAACCAATGAAACATGGTACTGTAACAGATTTTTGCAATTAAAGCTCTGCCAGACCAACTGTGGTGTAGTTATTGATAATCAACTAATCAACATAATCATGCTGTCTTCAGTGGCGCCTCTAGCGGTCAGATTAATGCTCTGCTTTCACGCGTTGGTCAGTTTGATTCACTCGGTTCGCTCGGACGGATCGTTCGAATCCAACCGGCTAAAAACGCGAATCGCGGATTCGATCGAATCGTTTCTCACAGCTGCATGCTCCACGATTCGGTTCGTTCGAATCCCTGAGAAGAACCGAGTCAACATAACGTTTTGTTGGCGAATCGAACGCCGCCGCCGCTGTTCTTTGTCCTCGCGGTGACTGACTGCATATGATCCCGCTGAATGTACATTATTTATTCATCCGTTTACAGTCTGTATTCATCAAACAGAAGATCTGAAGGATGGTGTTAGTTCATGTCGGATATTTGGTTCTTCCTGTCTTTGGCTCAGTGAGAAATAGAGGTATTTATAACACATTATTTCAAGATCAGATCACATTTAAGGGCCTTTGCTTGTTTAATGCATGATTATTAAACCCCACGATTGATCTATATTTTGCTGTAGGTCCTTACTGCGGAGAAATTCAATAAAAAACCCTGGTGATTATTATTATTTATTTTTTTAGCGAATCGGAGGTTTGATTCGGATCTGAGGTAATCTGTTAACGTTAGCTAACGTTAGCCGAGCGAAGGACGCTTTCCGCGTCAGATTTCACTTTAAAATGCACTTAAAATCCATCAATTGGCTCGAATGAAGGATATTCGGTTTATCTGAGAGATTGTCGATTCGTTTTATCGTGTATTTGAGCGCTGTATGTATTTGAGGAGGTTTATTGGTGAGGTTTGGTTTTTACCCCAGAAAGCTAAAGATGCTAATTCAGGCCTGAGCTTAACGGACAACAAATAAAAGATCAATACATCCGTTCAGTTATTAACTAGAGTCTTGTAATGCCCACTTGTATTACATTTCTGTCTGTATGAAATAAGTGTTTTGGCTAGGTTTGTGTCATCCTCAGAATGGAAGCATCTGCAGTTCATCAAACAAAAGCTGATGTGTCTAAAACAATGATTATTTTTGAGCAGTTATCGTTCTGCAAAAACACACGAAACTAGCGTTAGCTGCTAACTTGACCTCCATCACTGATTTCATGAAGCTTTTTTGATTTCTGTTTCTGATCTTCTGTCTCATAGTTTGATTTCATGTGCTTTATTTCTGTTCTTATCTCCTGTCTCATAGTCTATGGAGGCTGAATCTACATTCTGCATTATCAGATCATTGTGTTTTAATGATCATCTGTGTTCTGATCCCTCCTCATTTCCTATTTCCATCAGAAGACGACAAACATCTCAGATCTGCTCCCTTCCTGAGAACAAACACACACTAAAACCAGAGCTAACACATTTAGAGCATAAACTACTGTCTGTATGTCAAGTGCTGTAGTTTAACCCACATCAGTAGCTCTAGAAGAGTGACTCATGTATGTCCCATCCAGCTTTGGTAGTCAACATGTCTGTAAATTCCTGTAAAATGGATGCATTTTGTGCTCGGATGATCCCACGAACCTTTAGCTGTCACCCGCATAACGCGTGCTTCATTCATCGCACTTCTGATTTTACACGATCATTCACAATCATGTTTTGAGGAGAAGCAAAAAAACAACAGACAAAAACGGCCAAAGTAGTAGCCTAACACGCCAGCTTACCAATGATTGGCTCTGATTGCATCGAATGCGATGTCCAAATTGCGTCCAAAATGTCATCCATTTGGCAGGGATGTTGATTTCCTGCACTGCTACTGAGATCCTCTATTAGAGCAATGCAAATGTCTATTGTTTGGTTGTGGTTTCTCTACCTTTAGTTCTGGTAATAGACTTCAGTGCATGAATCACGTTATTATTATTATTATTTTGATTCTACATTGAATAGACTCCAATGTAATCTTTCTGTAGTAAAGATGTACCCTGCTGTACTGTAACGTGCTGTAGCCGATGCATCTGCTCATTGGATGTTGCTTTTGTTCTGTTAACCCTGTACTGAGCATGGTGGGCCTTGCTATTGGTCAATGTTGTTTTTATTTGTTGCATGGACTTATTATTATGACACAAATCCACATATATACTAATATTTTTCAATAAAGAATATAGTATTTTTCCTAACCTCCAGTGTGCTTCTTGCTGATTTCCATTTATTGTCTCCCCCCACCTCCTCCCTCTGCTGTGACCGATAGACTGATTTCCTTGCTTTTTTTCATCATGAGACCTCAATGAGTTGATCTGTGGTCATTTACGCTCGTCACTGAGGCACTTGAAGGTGCAGCGTGCGCTCACGCTAACCGTAGACATCCTACTAGATCCATTTGCTATTACAGTCGTAGCGCTGCACCTTTAAGTCTCCTCGCTGTAAATGATCCGGATGCAATGTAAACGTGGCCTTTCTCTGTGGTGTGTCCAGGTATCCACACATTTCATCTCTGTGATTGAATCTTTTTCTCACTAACGCACAACGAGCGATGGGCACGTCCCATTTCTCTGCGTGACGATGACACATTTACACATGATTTCGTCTGGTGATTGAGGCTTATGTGTTTTCGATTCCTTCGTTCTGAAGTCTGTGTGTATCTGCCAGCAGAAAGTAGAGTGGAGAGATGGGGCAATTCTGCTTTTCTGTGTCTCATTTTTTCCCCATTTTTACTATGATGTAGTTTTCTTTCTCATGAACGAATACCGAAGTGTTCTCAAACCCATAAAATGGTGCATTGATTCATCTGCTCATTCATTTGTTGTCTTACAAGTAGCCAGCAGATACCTACATCACAACACCACAAACTCTGTTTCAAACGTTCACCTGTCTTTCATTATTAATGGTCAAACAACAGTAGTTCTTCTGAATGAAGGACATTAAACATTTTATTTAAAGCTAGTCTTTTGCAACAGGAGTACATTTTTCTGAATGCAGTTGTTGCTCTATAAATTAAATAATAAAGCATGCTAACTGCACGTCTTGCCCCTGCACCAGCAAAACCCTGTGATTTCTGCTGCTTCTGATGTTATTTTGCCTCTATGGACCAAATTGAATGTTCAGAAGGGTTGACTTGGATAAATCACCATAAACATGTTCCTAAGGATAAAGAATCAGTCCTAGAACAACGTTCCTGCCATCCAAACAGATTTCTTACTCATTCTTAACTCTTGTCACTTCAGGAGTCTGGGCTATGATTGTTGTTCCAGAACCAACAGAGGATGTTGATTCGGGAAGATGTCCTACTTCATGTCCATTGAGATGTCATTAGCTTAAATTGGATATTGCTTTGGAAAATAGTTCCCACACATGTATCCAAAGTTCCATCAGTAGAAAACACAAATCCCTTCATTGATAATGCGTGACAGGCGAGACGTTTACTGCTCGCTCAGACATTTGGCTGAGAACCTAAAGCAGCTGTGGATTCCTTCAGCTCTCCAGGATCTCCATCACGCAGTCTGGATTTGGTAGTCACTGAATAACTGCAGACCATTCTCATCTGGTGGGCCGAGCACACAGCTGTAGAACACGTTTTATGTATAACACAGCCAATTTCATTGGACAACACAATCCGTCAAGAAAGATTTAAAAAGACATTGATAGATCTGATTAATCATCAGGAGGTTCTAACAATGCTAGGTTTAGGGTTAGTCGTCTGTGTGTTTTAGTTCTTTGCAACAGTACCAGTGTTATCTTTGTCTTTAGGTTGGTTTGGGAAACACAGTTTGTTTCCAAAAGAGCAACAATTCTACAGTTCAGTGAGCTGTCGCATACACATTTTAGAGTCTTACAAAAGTCAAATCAAGACTGGTGGCAGATTTTTAAGATCAGTGACTTATCCCTAAATGAAGGTCATTAGACCGAAAAAAATATGATTAAACATATTTAGGATTATGGAGAGTGTGGGGGATTAATTTGTATTTGCCATGATCAGGTAGACTTGTCTAATTTGAAGCTGAAATGTAATACTTGCTTAGCCAACAGCTAGTTAGGTTTTTATGCAACTGGCCACATAACTCATAACCGGTTGACATGTCATGTGAAGTAGACTTGTGCATCATACTATTGGAAGTAATACTGTTAAAGATTAAACTAATAGGTGTATTGAGTTGTTGCAGAATGTTGTTTGGATAGATGGAAAAATAAACTAAACTGGACAAAATGTGAGTTTTGAATTAGTTGCAAGTCGTGTTATTTACAAGAATTAGTGAATGGCACAGATTTCGGATACTGTCTATCAAATATTTGACCCTGGAACACAAAAGCAGTCATTGGCAGCACAGGTATATCTAGCAATAACCAACAACACACTATATGAGTCACAATTATACATTTTTCTTTTATGCCAAAAATCATTAGGATATTAAAAGTAAGAGATCATCTTCCATGAAGATATTTAGGACATTTCCTACCATCAATATATTAAGACTTAATTATTGATTAGTAATACGCTTTGTTAAGAACTTTATTTGGACAACTTTAAAGGCCATTCTCTCACTATTCAACTAAATAGTTGCATCTCAGTCAAGTATTGACCTATCCTAACAAACCATGTATCAGTGGAAGGAGAATTTATTTAGATGATGTATAACTCTCAATCTCAACTTCATGACTGGTTTTGTGGTCCGGGGTCACGTATCTCTAATAGTAACTTTGATTCCCAATCCTAAACACTAACTGTGTGAATAAAAGCATCCCAAACCAAAAGATTAACACCAACACGCCATTCAAACATAACTGGCTCACCTTCACTCTTCATTTCCCATCACACCCCACTGCTGATGATTGAGTTCTTCAGGAAAGGAGGAAGGCCAGCGCCCAGCAGCGGTTTTAATCCCATTCATAATTCGCTCTGATGTCATTGTTGTTGCAGGATCTCATTTTAACAGGCATCAGCACAGTCATGCTACCTCTTGCCGGCATTTCCACGTAGGCCCCCAGGCCCAGATCCCTGTTGATTTCCCAATGCCCCATCCAGGACAATCTCAGACGGGAATGAGCCATCACCTCGGCCCTGCGCACCAGCCAGCCGCGGCATTACATCCACCCCTCAACCACATACCAGCACCACCATTCCAGGACATCCCGGCCCCGCCCTTCCTACCTCAGGCTTTACACCAGCAATACCTCATCCAGCAGCAGATCCTGGAGGCCCAGCACAGGAGGATACTTCCACAGCCCAGGTAAGACAGCGTTTTTAGCGCATAATCAACTATGTTTTACGAGTTTGCCTGCCCATCAAGTCTTAATGCCAAAGTTAAGGTAAATAAGCTTGTTTTGCCATCCTCAATGGAGGCTCGAACCCAAGGCTTGTGGTCTCAAACTCAATTCCTGGGAGTTTCTAGTAATCATGAAGACCTCAGGTGTGTGTTTGAGTAGGGTTGGAGCTATGAGCTGTGGCCGTCCAGGAATTTGATTTGAGTTTGAAACCAATGGCGTACAGGGATTCCAGAAGAATTGCCACTGGGACTGCTGCTTAAATTAAAAAAATAGGTTTTTCTTGAGCTTACATTTGGAACATCATTTATATTCTCAAGGCAAGATACTTTTCACAGATTTTGAGAATTTGGGCGATTTGGATATTCATAATGTATGGTTTTAGACTAGTGGAAAGAATGCATACAAAATACACTTTTAAGTGTTTACTGCACTCTTTCAATTTTGACACGTTTGAAGTTTGACACTGACGCCATGGTCATAGCAGCGTCAGCCAATGAAATTAGACAGGAACTCAACAACAAAAACTCGAATACAGCTTCATTGTCATTCAACATGGACGCCAATTTGGTTGCCTTAGTTCATGTATATATTTTCTATATGAAATTTAACCTAAATTTCTGTTGGCTGATGGCGAGAAAAATTCTCAACTTCTGCCATGAGCAACGCCAGTGAAGTGCCACCGACAGATCCACAATTCTTTTCAGCAACACTTGACGTCACCCATTCAAAGTCAATGGGTTGTTATTCACCTGTAGTGTTTTGCCTATATACATGTATAGTACACCCCAAAATTTATATTCTGTCATTAATTACTCATCCTAATGGTGTTCCAAACACGCAATAACTTCATTAATCTTGATATGAAGACATTTGTAATGAATTCTGAGAAATCTCTTCACCCTCCATAGATAGCAAGGAACCTAACATGATCAAGACATAGCATGGACATCGTTACAGTGTTTACATAATTTACGCTGTGATCTGAACGCAAACAATGTATCTGTGTACGTGCATTGCATACATTGTTTACGTATGCGATACGCTCCAAAATGGTGTTATAAATTGTCGTCATTTGTTTTCTTTGCACACAAAGTGTTCTCGTACCTTTGATCCAGCCTTGATTGGTGTTCGGATCCTGTCTAATGAGCGTCAGAGAGCTCTCTGAGTTTTCGTGTTATAATTGGTTCAGGCATGCATCTAGCTAACTCGGTCTCTAATAGTTGGGTTGTTATTTTTCCCAGCAGACATGCTCCAGAACGAACCCTTCCCCATCCGCAGACGCTCCGGCCGCCGTATGAATACCCAACATCCATTCACATTCCCCCACCGCCGCCGGTGCCGCAGCAGCCACGCTATCTTGCCGAAGGAACAGACTGGTACGGCTGTATTCAGTAACCTGATAAACTAGTACTCTGTTTGGCTTTGACTAACTGATATGGTTCCTGTGTTTGCATTCAGGGATCTGAGTGTGGATCCAGGCCTGCTGCAGTACCACGTCTCTCCCCTCACCCAACATTATCAGCATTACCTGACCTCTCCACGACTGCACCACTTTCCCAGGAACACCACCTCAGCACAAGTGGTCAGTCTGAGCCATCTGTAATCCATTGTTGGGGTTAATGCATTGCAAGTAACGCGAGTGATCGCTTTTTTTTAAAGTAACTAGTAAAGTAACACATTACTTTTCAAATAAGTAACTCCAGTTACTTTGTTTCCCCATGTCTTGACTGACAGCTCTGGTGTTGCCAGGTTGAGAGAAATCGGAAGTGAAATAAAGCACAAAGAGGCAAAACGAGTTTTGTACAGTTAAAAATTGCTGAAAGCAGATGAGACTGGAAGCTAGACCCATTACATTTACTGAATTTGGCCTTTTTATACAGTTTCACTTTCTTCAACCATTAAGCCAAGTTAAGCAATTTTTTTAATTCTAGGAGAGGAATACTCTTAACATGCATCCAACTGAACTATACTAAAATGACATTGTGGCTAATTTTTGCTATTGCTGAATAGTGTTATACTCTCTTCTCCTGCGTCATATTCCTCATGCAATTTTTTTGAGCTTCGCCCTCTACTGTACAGATATGAATTTACATTTTCTTCAGGCAGATTCATTTCACTTTTGGTGTGACAGGGGTTTTATATTTTTTAAATATCTTTTGTTTTTATGTTAACAAACAAACTAGCTAGCCCTACACCGATTTAAAAGGTAACTCGTAACTGACAAAATATTTTTTTTTAGCGAGTAATGGAATATTGTAATGCATTACTTTTAAATGTAACTTTTCCCAACACTGCTGCAGTCATTTATGATTTCATGTGACAGATGCTTTATCTGAAGTAACTGACCTCTTTATGCACTCCCTGGGAATCAAACCAATGACCTTGGTGTTGCCAGTCCCACCATCTAAGCACTTTATCTCCTTTGCTTCATTGATGCTGTATGTTGATTAATGCTGTCCTTCACAGGTTGTCCATGAGATCAGAAACTACCCGTATCCTCAGTTACATCTGCTGGCTCTCCAAAGCCTCAGTCCGTCTCGTCATGCATCTGCTGTGCGGGAGAGTTACGAGGTACCGTCACACTTCATTATTGCACATCTTCTGCTTCACAGTTAATGATTCTCTCTCGTGTCCTCATGTAATGCGTCGTGTCTCTATGTGGTTTTGATTCCAGGAGCTCCTGCAGTTGGAGGACAGACTGGGAAATGTGAACAGAGGGGCTGTGCAGACCACCATCGAGAGGTTTACCTTCCCTCACAAATATAAAAAGGTACAACCACAGCTGTACAGAGGCCTTTAAACAATGTCCACTTATCTTACCATTGGGTTACATCCTTGCATACTTATATTCCTTACCTTCTTGTTGTGTTGGGGTTAATTATTTTAAACTACTAAAGACATCATCATGATTTGATGAGTTTGTATGCACGTGTTGTGTTTTGGAAAGCTGTATAGATATTAAGTAAAGATCATGTTACATGAAGATATTCTGTACATTTCCCACCATACATAATGGCACAATGTACATTTTTGATTTTGATATCCATTGCTAAGAATTTTAATTTGGAAAACAAATGGGGATTTTCTCAATATTTCGATTTTTTTTTTGCACCCTCAAAGTTGTATCTCAGCCAAATATTGCCCTCTCCTAACAAACCATACATCAATGGAAAGATGAACTCAATTGACCCTCATGAGTGGTTTTGTGGTCCAAGGTGACATATGTGAATGTTTTACGATTGACTCCTGGTTGCACCTGTAGTTTATAAAGTGCACATTTCTTCTGGATGTGTCAAAAGACTAATAGCTGATTGTGTGATTTGTAGAGAAGACCTCTAGAGCTGAAGATTGGCATGGATGAAGAGGAGCTCGACACGGATGAGAAATGCACAATATGCCTGTCGATGCTTGAAGACGGAGAGGACGTCAGGTAGTTTGATCTTGCTCTACTCGTAACTCCTGCACTGATGAAAACGGTGGCATTACCTTTCAACAAATTGTTCTCTTTCTCCAGGAGATTACCCTGCATGCACCTCTTCCATCAGGCTTGTGTTGACCAGTGGCTGGCAACCAATAAGAAGTGTCCCATCTGCAGGGTAGACATTGAGACGCAGTTGTCCCCCGATAGCTGATGACTCGTGTAGCACTAGCAAAAAGTCCTATTGTCTCTCTTCGTCCCCTCGTGGGTACTTTGCCAAATGTGTGTCATCTCCATCACCTCTCACCTCTGACCTTTGCCTTCTGAGCCAACTGACGATGTAGAACAGGGAAGAAGAAAAACGCTAAAGACCGAGTCCAGCACGTGGAGAAGAATGAGTCCGTCGATGAAGATGGTTTCAGTCAAAGTGCTCTGTATGTGTGTGCGTGTGTGTGTGTTTAGGACGGCGAACGCCGCTCTAAACCGATCTCAAATGAAGACCAACCAAATGTTCTCAGTGTTCAGTAGGTCACGGATGAAGCATCACAGCATGAACACCACAAAGTCCGACACATTACACGTGGTTGGTCATGAACTTTAAAAGTAGTTGTGAAAAAAACAAAACAAAACAAAAAAAACAAAGGGAATCAAAGTCATTAGCGAATGAGAGAAGCGCAAGAGTAGACTGACCCTGTGTTTAAAAAAAAAGCTCTGTCATCGTGTCTGTAATTATCGGAGGTGATGCTTGACGTCCGTATGTAACCGTAAGGCCAGGCTTGATATGAACCGTGACAGTCCGCATTTTGTGCTTGTGATGCCTCCGAAACGTATCCACCAAATGCATGTTGAAGCGAGAGGCCGGGGTTCTTCTGACGAGAGGTCGATGTGCATGAGGACGTTTCCCGCGCGATATTCTACTAATCCTCAAGACACTGTGTTCTCGATGCGTCTCCGAAGTCACTACGAGTGAAATATGTACCTTAATGCCTGTAGCACAAGCACACGTTGAATAGTAACGGCATAACTCTGTGTTTCCATTCGCTCTGTGACTCGTGGTCTCGCTTGGTCGTAAAGCAGCATCTGTAGAGTCATAACGTGCATGAAACCTGTTTGCTGCCATTTCTAGAGGACATGACAAGGGAGTAAAGCCATTCGTTTTATAGAAACCAAACATAACTTTTCTAAGCTGTACTTCATGATCACTCTTCCTCGTTTGAGTTCTTCTTTTTCCTACTGTTGCCAACCTGTGTGCGGGGCTGGTACAGCTTCTCGACATAAGTAGCTGCAATGCTGGAAAAAACAAACAAACAAGTTATTTATTGTCGTCTTAATGTAGTTAGTGGTTATTTTTGTAAATGCACTCACTTTCTGATGAGGTCGTGTGATTGTTTCTCTTTCCCTGCTTTTGCATTTGCACTCAAAAGTTTCCTTGCATATCGTGCACTCCATCCAAAAAAAAACGAAACGAAACGGAAAAAACAAGCAAGGGAACAGACTTTTTAACGGCACAGTTTCTTTGCGTAACGATAGCTGTCCTCACTGACCACTTTAAATGTACGTGACTGTTTTTTCGTAGCATTTCGGATGTCTTTGTAGTGCGTTCGACGAAATAACCTTTGCTTTCGAAACTTTTCCAGAATTCAAGCGTTCAGCTGCTTGGAGGCCAAGAAGTTGGAAGCGTTTTCACCATTTTGTAGCGTCCGCCGCGTGTCGCGTGACCTTTTTTCTCATTGTCTGCGTTTTATAGTTTACACATGATATTGTGCGTCGAAATGCCTTAAGTATTTAACAATCATAATTTATGACTAACTTTACCTACTATGGGTGCGTATTTAAGTTCTGAACTAGTATCGCAATGTAATCGGTCGGTTTATTTATTTACGTCAGCATAACGTGTGTATAAATACCTCATCGTGCTATACTTTAATGGGAGTGCTTTGCATGCGGTTGTACTTTAAAGGGGCGTAAGTGTCAAAACAAGCTCAAATCCCCCACCCCACCCCCACCCCAGGGCGTGCTGAAATGTGCTAGTATGTGGTGCTGTAGTTTTTTGGGTTACATTCCATTAATGCAATTTCAGCTGTGAGCTCGTAGGCAAACTGTTCAATGGACTGGAATTGTTTTGCATGTCTCTCCTGTTTTTGCACTCTCGGCTTTGCTGCCCTCTCACTGGCATCCTGCGAACGTCGTGCGCTCGCCGCGTCGCTCTGAACAGAGCCGACGATTCCAGGCCGTGAATCTGTTTTCAGTGTTTTCAGTAGTGAGGAGTGAGTTCAGCGCTTACTGTGATTGATTATAGCTGCCTGTCTTGTGCCCATCTGGCTTTAACTTTCGATTACAGCTGTAATTGTACGCTGTATTTTTAAAATCGGGATTTAAAGTGATGCTTATTTTTTTTTCCCCGTAAGTAGCAGATTTCCTTTACGTATCGGTACTTCATAAGAGGGGCTTCAAATGTCTGAATGCAGGTCGTGTTTTGGTACATTCTAGCTTAGCTGCCGTACGTTCGTCATATTTCGCCAGGTTATTTAGCTTCGATCCCCCAAATATCAATCTGCCAATACGGCGTTGTTTTACACTAGCGTCGACCGATAAGGCAGACGACTCTTATTTCCAGTAAGTGAAATAAGCGTTTTTCCTGCCATACGAAACACTCTGTACCTGGAATACTCGTTATTTTCTACACACTTAGAAATCGTTGCGCCGAAGTAGAGAAAATGTTTCAAAAATGTAAAAAAAGAACAATGGCTTTATATTTTATGATTTGTGTTTCTAGCCTGTGTAGCCTTAAAGTCTCTTGATTTGATCCATCTCTCCAGCAGATTTTGGACATAAGCAATAGTAGTATCATGTTTCGCTAACAGACTGAACCGTAGATCCTAAAGCACAAGCTCTGTAATGCATGTCTTTCTCAGGTTTTAATATGCGTATGAGAATGGATACATATGTTAAAATATTTTACCATAAATATTTCTGATGTTTTTCTGCTGCTGACATAAAAAGAACAAAAAAAAAAAAAAAGAAAAAAAAATAGTTGAATAACCTGCCAGTGAAAGGGAAGTGGCTCTTTGTATAAGACACTGCTGTGTGCTGTTACTGCGCAATGTTTTCTGACATGAATATTTTATAGCTCAAGTAGAAAAATATGTATTGACAATATTTAAGCAATAGCTTGGTGATTATAATGTATGATAACTAGATAAGTGTATATTGCGTTAAAAAAAAAAGAGAAAATCTTAGATTCACTTTTGGTGGATTTTGTACTGTATTTATTACTAATGATGATGCAAAAAGTTGCATAGCTTAACCCAAATTTTCTTTCTTTTTTAATTTCTTGTCTTGTATATGACCCTTTTTGTATGTGTTTTTTCAAATAAAATGTTGAAAATGCCTCAAAAGAGCTTTCATTAATGTGTCGTCTACGTGGTGAATAATAGATGGACTGATTGCGGTCAAGAGCCGTTAAATCAGGAACTTCAACGTATTTGTGTAAGGGCCTGTCTTAATACTTGTGGCATTGCCCACTTGAGAACACACACATACACACACAACAGGAAGCGTGCAAAGGGTCGATCGGGTCAAAGGTGAGTGTCCTTTGTGCACACTAAAGCCACAACATTTCTAAACACTAGAATGAGACGGTCTACTAAATACATGTGGCTATGTCATGTATGTCATGGCATGAAAATAGTAATTAAAGTTCATTTTGGAAATATACTTAGTATTACATGCATTTGTGTATACATTATTTGTCTTTCTATTAATGCACTATAATGTATTACAGCCTCCCAGTGGCTTACATTATTGCCAGTTTAGTTTTAAGTGAATAATTTACCCCAAAACACCCAAAAACATTACTTTTGGCTGCCATTTTATAATAAATTCAGACTGACTTGTTTTATAACACTTATGACAATTACGAAAGTCAAATACATGATCATTAGTAATCTACCAGAAGTAGAACACTTTGCATAATTAGACACTATTGTCTGTCGTGTAATATTTCTGTTTAAAAAAAGCTGTCAAACAATAAATGTTTAGCTATACTTACATTTCGACACACACTCTTTTGCCGTTAAAAGCGCGCGGATTCTTTGAACGGTAAATCCCGCCTACTTTGATTTGATTGGTCATCGCAATCATTTTGACATTGACGAGGAAGAGGAACGTAAAAATTACTTTTTTCATTTTTTGTCATGAACAAACTAAGGGGGATGATTTGCCTTTATCTATATAACCTCTTGATCTTCAGGGAAGCAGTAGCCTATCGAAGCTTATGTATTTGTTTGGTGTTAGTAGATTAATGACAGGGTGGGTGTTTAAAATAGAAACTTTCTGCACTTTAGGAAAAGTAGTTGATTAAATGATATTTCACAGATTTTACAGCTGTTGTAAATTTTACAAGCAAGCAAATGGCTCATTTGTCGCTAGTCTGAGGTTTTTTGTGGTCCAAAAAAAAAACAAAACTCTTATTCAGCAATTTCTTCATTCAGGAAAGCCAAAATAAGAGAGAATTAAGAAACAGAAGCAAAATCCTTTAAAAGAAACTGGTTTCTCCAAAGGAAGAAAGCCTTCAACAACTAATACAAAAGTAAATTGATGATGAACACAGAAAATTAATAATCATCTTTCTCTGAGTGGAAAAATAAACAGATACTGAGAAAGGAAGATCCAAATCTCTTAGAGACAGCCAGTCACTGTCTGAAACCATTGGAGAATCTTACAGGAGCTTTAAAAGCTCAAGCACAGCTGATCATAATCATGTGATTAATCAATCAATCAACCACTGCTCATACAAGTCTCATACAATGAGTGTGAACGTGCCAGAGAAAACATTCTCAGAGCAGAGTGTGTTTGAATGCACTTACCGTGAAAACAGTCTCAAACCGGCTTCCAAATAAACAGTAACGTCTACAGATTTTAGCTTAGATAACATAAATACTAACAAGTTTGTTTCTTGGTAGAAATGGAGTCTTAATTGCATAAAATAAAGGAAACATATATATTTACAATTAACATGTCAGTTTACATGCTCAACCACACAATGTGAGGGTTGATTTAAGTTTATTTAAATGCTTATTAAAAGACGAAATATTTGTTTTTCTGCATGTCATGTAATTATAAACCAGTATCAGAGAATCTTGCAAATGTGTCGATCAGTTTTTGAGATAAGTATTTAAAATCTCAAGAAATCTTTTAATCTGCAAGTGGTTAGAGGAAAAAGCTCCCAAAGCACCAACGACATATCTAATGATTTAAAACAAATTCAAGGGAATTGGGTTTTTACTTGTCCCAACACCCAGTTTAAAGCTTTAAAGATTCATTGGGAAACTAGCGGATGATCCCGCACAGAAAACGAATATCAGAACATTTCCCAACCAGAAGCCGTGGGTGTTTAAAACCACTCGCACCGCTGCCTACAACGCGGGACTTGCATCGGGGGACATGGAGCCATACAAGGCAGCGTCATATAACGTGCGGAAGGCGGTGAAAGAGGCGAAGCAGCGCTACGGGAGGAAACTAGAGTCACA
>JAUMHQ010000061.1:587275-605784 GCA_032361165.1 Enteromius paludinosus
CTAAGCTACATACCTTCTATGTACATATCAGAGAACAATTTACAATATTCTCTCAATGCATTCTATGGCACCTTTAACAGAATAAACTTCTTTATAAAACAATAAAAAATGTTGAATTGTTTGAATGCAAAGCATCACTGGTGAACAGCATCTGGTCCTCAGGTTCAGGTCAGATGTAGAAGGGTTTGGGAATGTGTGTGTTATGACGGCTGAACAGAAGCCAGATTCCCAGGAACACTGAATGAATACACAAGAGTTTGAATAGAGGCAGATTGGAGGAGATTGTGGCTTCCATGAAAAGGTCATAAACACACACACACACACATATATAAAAACACAAATTATTACCCCGTTGCTGATTTACAGGAGAAAGCAGGCTGATATCACACAGCTTTAGTGCTCGCTTTCAGCACGGCAAGAAATAAAGAAATTCCTAAAAACAGCTTCAGATGACTGATTTCTGCCCTTTTGTCAGAATCTCCTGATAAGCAGCGACACTCACAGAATGTGTTTTGTGCTGGGGATTGTGGGATTGTGTGTTGAGTGGAAAGGAAACGCAGATGCTGTGAAGAAACGCTCAATATGAAGGAGCGTAATGACAGCAGATGAGCTGGTTTGTTTGAGTTGGAAGTGGATCAATAACAGTGTTGTGTAATTCATAGTCGAAACTAACACACACACACACGAAACTGATGATGATGATGGTGAGAGGTGCGATAAATAAAGAACAATATACACTGGTATTTTACCATTCAATAATTGAGAGTACAATTGGAAAATTAGAATAATTCAGTTTTGATCAAATAAATGCAGCAGAAAAGACTTTCAGGAAACCCAAACTTCTGTGCGATAGTGTAAATCCTGTTATTCACTACGTACAGTATGAAAGGACCGAGACTAAATAAAAGAGTATTTTCATTGTTTATTTATACCGTTCAGATTTACAGGGCGTTGAAAAAGAATCCAAATAATATGAACACAAACCTCTGTCTCGATCGACCCAACCAAAGACAATAAACATGACAAACAATGCTCTGTCTGGAGGATGGCAGTCACGGTCTGCTCAGACGCTCTTCTGGTTCTTCTCTCTCATCTCTCTTTCTCTCTGAATGAGCTGCTGGCGCTCAGATTCCCAGTCCTTCACCGTCCGCTGGTATTCGGCCATATCAGCATCTTCACACGCCGCCAGCGTCTGCTGCGTCAGAGACGACACCAGAGACTCCAGACTCCTCGAGTCCGTCTGGTCCTGAGACACCAGTCGCTCCTTCAGCTCCTACCAACACATTCAGATCACTGATCAACCACGAAAGCCCCTTTAAAATAAAAGATTTCCGTATGTGTGACCCTGGACCGAAAGACCAGTCGTAAGAGTTCATTGTTTTTGAATTGAAATCTATATAAGCTGAATAAACCAGCTTGTTCGGAGAGAACAATATACAACTATTAGGAAATCTGGAATCTGAGGGAGCATTAACTTCACGCTCAGTGCACTACAAATACATTTTCATATTTATGTACTTAATAAAATGCCATGCAATTGAACTGTTAGTCTGCTAAACTGGATCAACTCATTTTGTACTTAATGCACTTTAATTGTGCAGAAGTCTAATTAAACACACACTTAGTATATTAGATTGTGCTAAAGCGGAGCTACAAGTATACTTTAAAATATTTAGCATTTAAAGGGCAATATTACACAATCCTTATTAAAAGTGACATAAACACACATTTTAGGCTTATTAATAAGAAATATGCATTGTGCACAAGTAATACTCCAAATAGAGTTTAATTAAAATGTTTATATCTTGAGTTATCTGTCAATTTAAACTATACATACTATACTATATTTTAAATATGTGACTTTTTACTAGGGTGTTTATTACGAATTTCCTAGGAGGTGTTTATATAAATGCAGAAATGTTCAGTGCATTCAGAGTGAGAAAGACCTTGAAGCGGTTGATGTACTCTGGTACTTTCTGTTTCTCCAGCTCATCTTCTTCCTCCAGCGGCGTGTCAGAGACGTTCGATGAGAGATCCTGCAATATCTTCTCCACACGATCCAGCTGAAAGCCACAGCACTGAATTACACTCGTTCATTTCACAGATGAGCTTAACGTCTCAGTGCATACAGTATAAATAATCTGATCACTGTGAATTAAAACATTTGGAAGAAATGTGTCTCAGCATCAGTGGAAGTGAATGGGTGCCATCAGAATGAGAGTCTGATGAAGACACACACTCCTCCTGATCTTGTTCAGTGATCTCAGAGTGACTACAAAAACATTATTCATGTGGTTTCTCTTTAAACCTCCCTCAGACCAGATAAATGCGTACCACGGTAAGACCTCATTATGGTCAATTAGTTATCTCTGTAAATACTCACAACTTCCTGAGATAACTTGACGTCTCTGAAGTCACACACAGCGTTCATGACGGCGAGGGCTCGCCCAAGATAACCCGAGGTCCAGATCAGGGGCATCTCGTGAAACACGGCGTGAATTCCTCTAGACAGCTCCACTTTACCTGGAGACACGATCGGAGATCAGACTATCTGATGATCTGACACACAACTCTAGAGTCTGAGGATGGGCAACACAACAGCTTTGCTGCAGAGTCTACACGTTTCCTGAACTACTCCTTAACAAATCTCCCGTGAAACTATCCAATCTGAAGCGTGCATTATTATAGGCATCTAAAACTGAACATAAAAATCATTAACATTTGTTGTTACCTGAACGAAAATAAACATGAAATTAAAATACAAATTTAAAATCTTAACATTTTTCAATGCTTTGAAATTCATTTCACAAAGCACTTGGTTCAGCTGATTCAAGGTTTCCTAAAGCGTTGTTCCTCCCATTATTAAGGCTTACACACCAATTAGAGCCAATCCCAGAAGCCGAGCGCTGAAGCCGACAGAGTTCTCCTGCTTCAGTCCGGCTAACATCAGAGACGCTCCCAGGTTCCTCTCCTCCTGCCACTGAACACAACACAAACGTCTCACTATCACAGCACAGACCTGATCCAGCAGCACACCCGTGTGTTTTCAGATCCACTTACACTGAGTTCAGGCTCGGTTGCCAGATATTTGCTGAGGGCATACAGAGACAGAAGCTGTGTGGAGATTCGCTCAAACGACTCCTGAAGCATCACTTCCTCCACCACCGAACAAGCTCCTGGATCGAATCAGACTTCTCAGGATTTGTTTCATGCAAACATCTGCTCAGACAACCAAGAGCTTTACAAACCTTTAAAGTCCTTGTCTTTTATGAAGGAGTCGATCAGGAGATTGAAGGTGAAGTCATCAGGAAACATACCAAACTGAACCTGTGTCAAATAAAACACACAAAATCTCATTTCCCAAAATGAGAATGATTATGAAAAACAGAGGATTCCATTAACGGTTAAGATTTGACTGTTTTTGTAAGAGGTCTCTTAAAGGCTGCCTTTATTTGACAAAAATAAAACAAAAAATGTGAAATATTACTATCATTCAATCAGCTGAACCTCACAGAAATACACTTGAACACAGCTGATTTAGATTATAATATTATATCATGCTTTTTACTATATTTTGGAGCAAATAAATGCGGGCTCGGTGAGCAGAAGGAACTTTTTCAAACTCTGTCCTGAAACCATAATCTGAGATCGTCCAAACCTTGTTCTTCAGCGTGTAAAGGGCTTGATCTCTGGCTCTGTATTTAAGACAATGTCGGATCCAGCTGTGAATGGTCCAGTCCCGAAGATACCAGCAGTTTGGACTATGACGAAACCTGAGGAGAGATGCACTCTCTCAATAGGCGTTCAGCAACAGGAACCTTTTTAAAGAGTTATGTAGTGATACTTACTTATATAAGTAATACTGTGCTTGATCCACTTCCTCTTTTGATGATAAATTATCTATGAACTAAACAAATGATGCACATGTTAAACATTGACCGCATTCTTTGTCTTGTTTTCTAGAATGAATATCTAAAAATCCTTGAATTAAGATTAAAAAAAAAATTACGGGGCAAGAAAAATTATCTAGTTTAGCCTTTGAATTAAAAATACATTTAATTATTATCTTAAACTCTTATATTTAAGGCTTAATATATTTTAAATCATTATACTTGTCAAGTAAACGCATCGTTTAGATATTTATACTAGGATAAATATACGGAGTAAGAAAAGAATGAAGCGTTTGATTCTTCTTCTTATTCTAATATACTGCAGTCAACCTTTGAAGTCGATCAAAAAGGTTGTCCTAAGACAAGAACGCATTCAGCTTTTAGGACAGCTTTGAAGGAAGATTTTGATCGACTGCTATATGAACTATTTATTAAAATGCAATGTAGAGTCCTCTCTGACCCTGGCGATGACCAGAGAGCTGACGGGAAACTTCCTCTCGTATGTTCTGTCCATCAGAGACGCCAGCTGACCTGCAGAAGAAAAACAAACATTTAAATCAGAGTTTAAAATAAGGACAAACACCATCATTGTCATGTTCTCACTTAGGTCCTGTGCATCTCTCGGTCTCTGCTCCCAGGCAGCAGGGTCTGTGTATGCCGCAGACAGCAGACTTCTCCTGACTGATAGAAATTAACATTTAGTCATTTAGAAGATGCTGTGACCCAAACAAACGAGGACAATAGAAGCTATCAGAATCAACAAAAGAGCAATCACAAGCAGATAATAGATAAAAAGAAAACAGATATATATATATATATATATAAATATATATACTGAGAGAGAGAACAAGCAGTTATTAAGCAAACAGAGAGAAAGTCTTAAAAGTTCATGTTTTTTAAGTAAACAGATAGATAAAACTGAATTAGATTAGAGAGTGCTAGAGTTAGATTTAGTACATTTTAATGAACTGATATCAATCCTTAAATTCCAAGATTAATAAAACTTCATCCATTTTTCATTTGTGCTACAAATCATTAGGATGTTAAGTAAAGATCATGCTCTGTGAAGATATTTAGTAAATTTTCCTACAAAAAATATATTAAAAAAAAGATTTTTTTATTAGTAATATGCATTGCTAAAAACTTCATTTGAACAACTTTAAAGATGATTTTCTCAATATTTAGATTTTTCTGCTCCCTCAGATTGTATCTTGGCCAAAATTAATATCTTAACAACCATGTATCAATGGACAGCTTATGTTTTTACATTCATCATAAAAAATAAAAAAAGAACTTACAATGTTTAAAAGATTTACTCAACCCGTTAATAATGTATTCATTATTTATTGTATGTTTATAAGTTTATATTACAGCCACTGATTAAATATTTCTATATTTACAAATTAGATCAGTTTACATCTCCTGAACAGATAAAAAATGATAATAATTGTGTTGTTTATGTATGACTACATATAAACCTTTTAAATAATGTAGGTGAACCCAATAACTATAAACATGTGGAAATTAATTACAATGTAGTACGGAAATGTCAGATGACAACATGTACATTGTATCTATAAAGTTTAAAGAAAACATGGTCGGAAACAAAATCGATTACAAAAAACTAATTCTGGTTAATTTTACTGAAAACGCGTCAAACTCACACAGACGTGATGACGCCATTCACCTTTCATTCACCTCCTCGCGCGGCTATATTACAAATCAAAGCCTTACGCTTCTGCATTCACCCTGAGCCGAATTCACCATGAAAGCATAATAATGATCAATAACTGTTGACACTCACCGATAGATCTGTAACTGACGCATTTGGAAAAGGTTTGAACGGGAGACAGACAGCGCTGCAGGATGGAGGCCGCCATCTTTAGACTGAACCATTCGGCGCGAGGGGGGGGGGGGATTCACAAAGAATCACCTCGATTTGGAATCGCTTGCATGCATAAAATTAGGGAATGTATTAGCATAACTCACATTTACGGAAAGATAGACAGGACAGACATATATATATATATGTAACAAATTCTGTCTATATATATATTTTATATAACATAGTACATTTTAATGTAACCAACCCGGTGCGTCCGTAATGGTATAATCTGAGCCCTTGCGTTGACCCGTAAAAAGGTGATTTTAATTATTTTTTACAAAGAGTTTAACGATTAAATTAACGACGAATGTTGCTTCTAATAATTCTTTAATTCAGTAAATCTAATAATATAATTCTTACACGCCTCATGGTTCACATTCTTGTAGGTGTGTCCGATAGAGGGCGCTATGATCTCATAAACCCGTGATTGACAGCTGCTGATTTCAAATCAAATAAACTTTAGAAATACAATTCTTTTTAGTTGGCTGCATAATCGTAAAAATCATTTCAATAAACTCCATCCTAAAACACATTTTAGAAAGTAAAATAGAGATCTAAAGTGCATAAGGGGGAAAACAAAGTAAACCGAACACATAAAGGGTGCAGAAAGACTTGACTTCACAAAGAGAAGAGTCTCATGCTGGAAATGCAGTTGTGTTTCTGCACAGACGTTTGGTCTAAACATCCTCAGAGGAACTGACTGCTTTTATAAACGACAGAAACCAAAGACACAGACAATTCACATGAACTGACCGGCCGGAAAGCTCTGTGTATTAAAATCAAGACTGAATTAACCATCTCCAGAGCTCTTTCCTTCACAGAGACTCTGAAAGCCTGCAGTCATTCATATCAACCAGTTTAGAGACCTGAAAGATGTCAGACGACTGAAGAAACCCCAAATTTGTTCAAAATATGGCCTGAATATATTTTAAATATATACTGGAAACAGCAAAGCTCAATAAAATATGTTCTTGTTATTTAAAATATATTTAGTTTCAACCTTCATATACATAGATATTTTTCAAATTATATTTCAGGGACAAGAATATACATTTCAGTGTTATAGTACACTTGTGAATATTTTATTTTTATACGTTCATTTTTGTTTTAGTATTTTAGTTGTGTGTTTTGTCACTTTCAGTAGTTTCTGTTGTTTATAAATAGGTAGAGTTTTAATTGGCAGTTTTTATTAATTTTTATTTCAGTTTTACTTTAGTTCGTCAAGCGGAAAACTATGGAAAACTATGGAGGGCCAAATTATTCCAAATTAAAGAATTTAAAATTTTTTGAAATATACGCATAAATTGTTAAATACATAATGAAATAATTAAACATATAAATAAACACAGAAATAAATATGTAAATATCCAGTTGTTCATTTGTTTATTTATTTATCTGATTATTAATTTATTTATGTATTTATCTGTTTGATAAATTATGTAGACATTGATTGATTTATTCATGTGCATATTTATGTATTCAATGAACCAATAAATCATTTATATATCATAAATATATGAATAATTAAAAAAATAAAATAATAATTTATTAAATAAATGAATACACAGATAAATAAATACATAAATGCATAAATAAATACACGAATTAATAAATGAATACACAGATAAATACATAGCCTATATAAATGATTAAATAATTTAATAAATAATAAATAAATATTGATATATTTATTTATGCATTTGTTTCTATACTTAATTTTTTTATTATGTATTCCGTTTATTCATACATTTCAGCATTTATTTAATGAATTAATTTGAAATAATTTGGCACTCCATAGGAAACTAGCTAAAATAAAATAAGTTTACATGAACAAAAATGTATTTATTCAAGCCAATTTATTTTATGTATTTATAGTATGGTTTCATTTAACCATTTATTTATTTATTTATTTGCTTTCGCGTTGATATGGAGTCTGTTCAGAAGTGTTTCTGGAGTGTAACCGAGGCAGGAACGGGTCATTAACCGTTGGCTCTGGTCACACAGAAGTGGAAGTGAACAGTCGGTGTGGTTTTTTATTTTTCACAGTGCTACAGTTTTCTCAACAGCGCCGTGTTTACAGAAGACCCTTTGTCCTGATTCATCCAGGACTTTCAGTTCAGCAGAGACGCTTCACAGTACCTGATTCTGACTGTTTTCATAGGCTTCCAACGAAACATTGAGGTGATCGGAAGACAGGAAGAGGATCTGAGCACTTCCTCTTTGCTCTCCGAGTTTCATCAGGACAAATACCCAGAAGGTGTGGTGCCTAAAAAAGGCCTGAGAGCTGAAATGCACTTTTTTCCAGTAAACTGTGCACCACCAGTCAAATGTTCAAAAGACAGGGCTGATTTTATTGAATTAAAAATACAGTAAAAATAGCTAAATATTATTATTATTTAGAATAACTGTTTTCTATGTCAATATCTGTTCAGCTCTAATTTATTTCTGCATTTCAAAGCTGCATTTTCAGCATCATTACTCCTTCAGAAATCATTCTAAATGTGAATGTATTTCACAACTTCCACGTTCAGAAGCCATCATTATTTGTGAACTGCAATTGTGCAACCACATTTTTTTGTTGTAAAATCTGATTAGTTTTTGTTCTTTTTCTGCAACCAAACCCGGGAAACAATAGGCATCAACAATGAGAAGTGCGTTATCTTGTGTAAAGGGCTGGGGCTCCCGCAGCGTGTTTGATGCTTATTCTCCAACACTTCCTTTTCTGTGCTGAGGAAGTGTGTTATTCTTTTTAAGGAAGAAAACCTGTCCAAAAGGTTGTAGAGTAAAAATAGACTGCATTTAAGTTAACTTAAGACTATATTTGCTTGGCTGGTTGCTCCGATCTGTGTCTCTGGAGCACAAAATACATTGTTTATCTTTTTATGCAAAAAATCATTAGGATATTAAATAAAGATCATGTTCCATGAAGATGTTTAGTAAATTTCCTACTGTAAATATATCAAAATCAAAATCATTTATGATTAGTAATGTGCATCGCTAAGAACTTCATTCTGACAACTTTGAAGGAGATTTTCTCAATATTTTGCAGAAATCTATGTCTGGTTTTATTCTCCAGGGTCACATATTATACTGTAACAGTATATGCTAGATTTGCAAAAGATGAGTATTTATGTTTATCTTATGTTTTAAGATATTAAATGTATTTTTCTGAAATCAAGTTTATGATTAAAACAAGAAAATAAATGTATTTATTTAAGCCAATTTATTTAATTTATTTATTTTTAGTATAAACCTAATGTGAAAGTAATTTCTTGGATTTAAAAATATGGAAGGCAAAATATTTTTGAATTCTTATAAATAAGTGTTTTTAAAAATTATCCTAAAAATAGCACAAAAAAATTGAGGGAAAATGTATTTGTGTGAATATATTTACAAAAAATATTTAAAAAAATGTTTTTATTTATTTATATTTATTTATTTATTTATTTATTTGCTGCATGGGAAAAAATACTTTTGTGTTAATTTTAAAAGGTTTTAATAATTAACTTGATTTAAAAATATATATATATTTACAATTAAAACAAAAAAAAATATCTGCCAACTGAGACAGAATAATTATTTATTTTACTTTTGAATTTTGAAATTAATAGTTAACAGTGCGAAAATAATTCTTTTTTTTTTTTTTTTTATTAAATCTCTCTCTCTCTCTCTCTCTCTCTCTCTCTATATATATATATATGTATTATATTTATTCTGGGAAGAAAAGTCAAAAGCACTAAGTAACAAATTAAATTCAAATATATATGATTTTTAGCAGTAAACTGAAAAATAAAAGTTAAGAAAATCTTTTCTTTTCTATTTTGATAATGTCTTTATAGTATTGTTTAAATAATAAGATCTTGATGATTATTGGTTTATAATGTCATTTTTCCTTTTATGATTCTGTGCTGTGGTCATTGTACGTAAAAGTCAAATGTTTAATCTTTAAATGAATTTATTGTATTTAAATATTAATCAGCATTCACACTGCAGTTGATTCACAGGCAAATAAAATCATCCATATGTTTACAAAAAATACAAAACAGTCAAAAATCATAAAGCTGTCAGTACTGCGTCAAACCCATTCATCATTAATTTATCAAAGTCAGAACATTTAGAGCAAGGACACCTCCATTGAAGGCAATAAGCATTATTGGTCAGAAATATATCAGTTTTCTTCTCTTAATTATATTAATTTAATTGAACATTATGAAATATTACCAAGTAGACTAAACCTGCTACAGTCTTCTGAAAATCAAAATACTTTCACTGCAAAAAAATAGAAATTCTTTATTAGTATTTGTTTTGTTTTCCTTTCAACATTCATAAATCAAGATGCATTTACACTGCAAAATATTCTCTTACTCACTGTTTCTGTGTTGTTTTATAAATATCTAAACATTCTTGAATCAAGATTAATTTATTTATTTATTTAAGTAAAATGATATTATGTCTTATTTTGTATAAAGAAAAAAATAAAGAAATAAACATTTTATTTATTTATTTATTTATTTATATATATATATATATATATATATATATATATATACACATACATACAATTTTCCTTAGAGCAAGCTAAAATATAATATTGCAATAATATAATTGTTTAGCCTTTGAAAAAAAGACAAAAACACTAACTAAGAGAATCATTTCTATTTTTATTATATAAAATTTTGCTTAACACAAGAAAAGCGTCTCTCAATGGAGTCAGAAAAAAGATCTTGTTTCCCTTTGAATGAAGATAATTTTTCTGACCACAATGGTAAATATTTTGTCTTATTTTAAGCAGAAGCTCATTTAATTTTGGCACATTTTTCAAGACTATACAACTTAATTTAAAGTAATTTTAAAGTAATTGAGTTGTGTTGTTCTGGAAAACATCACGAAATACTGGCGCAGAAATTCATTTTTTGCAGCGTTTGTAGATTTCTGTACATTTTTCACATGAAAAAATATTGAAACATCAACTTTCACAGCGTGTCTGTCAGACTCTCTCTGAAAAATATTATTTTCTTATGTAGTGTTTCAGTCTTGTTTTCTAGTATAAATATCTAAACATTCTTGAATCGAGATGTATTTAAAATATCTGCCAGTGGGGCAAGAAAAATAAACTTAATCCAAAGTCTAAACAATAACATTTTTCTTCTTCCATTAGCTTATATTTTGCTTGTTTTAAGCAAAAACTAACAAACATTTTTTGTTTCTTTCTGTTAGAAAACTAGAAAGATATCTTATTCCATCTTGATTCCAGAATGTTTGATATTAACACTAGAAAACAGAACAGAAACACAGAGTAAGAGAATGATGTTTTGTTGTCCATCAGAAGTCGTCCTCTTTGTCGCTGTAGAAGTGTGTGTCGTCTGCTTTCTTCTTCTCCTCCTCCTCCTCCTCCTCTTCCTCTCGGGCCTTGTAGAGGTCAGGACTGTACTGGCTCATTCGGTACAGACTGTCCTCGTCTTCTTCTCTCCCGGAGCTGCCGCCGCGGACGCTCTCTCCGTCAGACTGAGACAGACGCAGCGGGTTCTTCTGGGACAGATCGAAGGGCTCCTCCTGACCGATGCGGGACAGGATCCGGAGAGGACCGGAGAGACAGAGCCGTCCTCGTCTCCTGAAGACTGAGAGCGTCCAGAGACACGTCAAGATACCAACACAGAACAATCTCTCTCTCATTATAGTGTTGTCTTGTTTTCTAGATCTAAACATTCAATCAAGATGCATTTACTGCACAAGTAAAAGGATTTAAGATATTAAGTCTTGTTTAAAATAAATAAATAAATAAAAAATACATTGTTTTCCTTAAAACAAGGAAAAATATTTGTCATGGTTTAATAAAATAATCTTAGTTCAAAGGCTAAACAATATTATTTTTCTTGCCCCATTGGCAGATGTTTTAAGGAAAAATATCAAAATTGTATATATTTGTTAATATTTTATATATATATATATACACACTGCAAAAATCTTTTTAACATCTGAAGAACCTTTCACAAAAGCCTTATGGCAAGAAAGGGTTCTTCAGATTATAAAGAGACGATTCTTTAAAGAACCATTGACTTTGATTTCTTTGTGGATCCAAAAACAGTTCTTGTGGCATCGCTGTGTCAGAGTGAATTTATACTAGTGTAAATATACAGCGGATAATGAAGAAAACACTCGTGTGTTCAGCAGCTAAAAATGCTCTTGAGTCAGTGAGTTCTATCTTTTACTGGAGTGTGCAGATTGCAGTTCCAAACAGTCATCTGGCCATTAAATCGAATAATCCAGTGCGATGTTTGAGATCTGATCATCACCAGTCTGTCTGAAGAAACAGAACAAACTGAGACAGACTCAATCCAGAAGAACTGTGTCTCCGAGACGCTTCGAGAAAGACACCTCCAAAGAAACCGTGCTGAGGATCAGATCTCAAACATCTCACTGGATTATGAATGAATGTTTGTAGACTGATATTTCTAGCAGAAGATAGAAGTAGCCGCTGAAGACACTGATGTTTTGAGGCTTCTTACCGCGAGCGTCCAGGCCTTGGTCCATGATGCCGTGTTTGACCTTCATGTGGCGGGTCAGGTTTCCCTTCAGAGTGAACTTGCTGGCGCAGTAAAGACACTTGAAGGGTTTGCTGTCAGAATGCAAGTGCATGTGTCCCATCAGATTATGCATTCTGTTAAACTCCTTTCCACACAGCTGCAAAGAGAGTAACTATTCAGACATCTGTGACCTGATCCGGCTCCGACTCGCTGATGTGTGGAAGATAACACTTTATCTAAGGTGTGTGTTTGTGACACACGGCACATGTACACTCTCAGAAATAAAGGTAGAAAAAAAAAAAGTAGACTTTTGTAGCTATTAGATTGAAATATGTACACCTTTAGGGATAAAGGAACCCTTTAGGACAGTGGTCTCAAACTCAATTCCTGGAGGGCCACAGCTCTGCAAGAGTTTAGCTCCAACCAGCTCCAAATCACACCTGCTTGTAGGTTTCTAGTGATCCTGAAGACCTTGATTAGCTGAATCAGGTGTGGTTTATTAGGGTTGGAGCTAAACTGTGCAGAGCTGTGGCCCTCCAGGAACTGAGTTTGAGACCAATGCTTTAGGTAAACACATATGTACCGCCCCAGAGGCAAGCTTTTCTAACTTTATTTCTGAGAGTGTACTTATTATTATAAATAATGCATAATTACATGCAAATAACCCTAAACATATAGTAAGGACGTGTAGTTAATTAATATTACTTAATAATTACACTGTAACAAGGGCACCTTAAAACCACAGCTTGTCAGATAATAATCTCATTTGAAACAGAAAACAGTATTATTTTGCGCACCCCATTGGTCGATTATTAAAACACACTTTATTTGGACTTTATTTTATATTTTGGCTGGAAACAAGAAAAAAAAACACAACTAAGAAAATCTTTTTTTGCAGAATGTGACAAAATCGTTGAGGAGGGACATCACTTTTTTACATTTATATTATTGAGTAACTGGCATATCTGATGTAATATGGGCAGATGTTTTTGCTGAATGAATCTGGTTGAAATTCTAACGATCATATTGACATGTTGTTCAATTTTGTTTGGTACGGGAGTTTGTTTGTTAGGCTTGAGGAAGCACATTAAAATGTGTTTAAACACAGGACAGCCGCAAGAAAAGTTCTATGACATTTTTTATCATGAGGAATCTTATGAAGAATATGGTTTTTAATCCCAGTCCAGTGTTGTGTAATGAATTTGTGCTTCTATCATCTTATCAGAAATACAAGCTCTCAACATTTAACAAAGTGAAATATTCTTTCGGGCTGTCACCACAGAGCTCAGGAAGGTTTGTGTATTTTTATTTGTATTATATTAGATTTACTGTGTCTATGTCTATTTTTTTTGTAAAGAGTGTTATTTTGCAAGAATAATTTCAGAATTTGTTTGACAATAAAGTGTATATCATATGTGTCCCCGGACAACAAAACCTGTCATGAGGGTCTGTGTTTGTAAATTATGATTTACACATCATCTGAATAAAATAATAGAATAATACAACATCAAATCAAATAAATAATCTTTCCACTGATGTCTGGTTGGTATTTGGATAATAGAACTATTAGAAAATCTGGATTCTGAGGGAGCAAAAAAATCTAAATATTGAGAAAATATTAGTATAATATTAATATGAATATTAAAAGTTCTTAGTCATGAATATTACTAATCAGAAATTAAGTTTTGATATATTTTTGGTGGAAAATTTACAAAATATCTTGATAGAACATGATCTTTATTTACCATCCTAATTTTGTTTTTGTTTTTATTATAATTATTTTATTATAATATTATAATTTGACCCATACAAGTGTTGTCTATTGCCACAAATATACCTGCTGCCAGGGCCACATATATCATATATCATATCATATATAACACTGATTCAGCGAAATCAGCCTCTTTCTTAATTACACAGAGAGAGTCACAGTGGACTGAATCATGACAGTCCTGAGTTTCTCAGAAATATGAAGGAGTTTGGGCTGGACCGTTTTTCCTCCGCTGTCCTTCCTCTGCGCTCTTTCTTTTTCTTTTTTTTATTAGGGTGGTCCTTTCCTTTCCTTCAGGAGGATAGAGGGACTGTAAACTGTCCGAATGGACCGTGAGAAAACAGGAAGTGCTCCTGAGCACAAGAGAAAGCGAGATGAAATCTATTTGTGGGGCCTGTTCTCGGGGGACGAGAGAGCCATTGTTACTCAGTCAGTTTGTGCAGCGATATCCTTCCTATAGACGAGGAGACACTCAAATGCCAAAAACGTATCTGGTCATCGTTCGGCCCGGCCCAAGGTCACACGCATTCCAAAACAACCAAGAACCCATGAAGGGCTGGACGTATTAACATCCTTATTACGCTTTACATCCACAATCAGAATTAGCTGTATTCACAAACACACAAGGCATTTGTTGTGTTTTTTAGGAACTCTTGGTACATATACAATACATAATTCATAACTCTTGGTACATGCGTTATGCATAATTCAATCACATCCCTCCACTTAAACCCATTAATCTCATCTGTTTATGGAAGCAGCTTTGCATTAGAATACCCAGCTTATTCAGTTAAGAGGGTTTCTGCAGGTCAGAAAAATCTAAATCTATGCAGAAAGCCATGCTGTATTGACTTGATGCAGTCATGGTATTCAATGTTGGACGCAATGCAAAGGGAGCTTTTGGCTTGGTACAAATATCTAAACAGCTTTGTAGATGCAAAATAAAGATATGAAGTTTTATGCTTAAAATAAGTCAATTAAATATCTCTTTGAATTTAAATAGGTTTATATAATTAAATAATGAATATTAAATGGGAAATCGTTTTTCTTTTCTGACTCTGTTGGCATATATTGTTTCAGGTTTTTGTTTTATTTTGGTGAGTTTCTCAGAAAACAAGACTTTTCTTTTCTTAAGTCATTTTGCTTTTCCAGTAAATGTATCTTGATTTAAGAATCTTTAATGATCTCTCACTGATGTCTGGGAGGACAATATCTGTCTGAGATACAACTATTAGACAATCTGGAACCTGAGGGAGCAGAAACATCTAAATATTGAGAAAATCACCTTTAATATTTGTCAAATTAAGTTCTTAGCAATGCATATTACTGATCAGAAATGAAGTTTTGAACTCTTTACAGTAGGAACTTTACTAAACATCTTCATGGAACATCATCTTTGCTTAATTTCCTAATGATTTTTGGCATAAAAGAGAAATGGATAATTTTGACTTATTCAATGTATTGTTGTCTATTTCTACAGATATACCTGTGCTCCAGAATCACGTATTATGTTTCATACAATGCATTCCTTAATTTTGTTTACTTGGTCTTTCATCAGACCTGCAGAAAGCCTGGACAGACACTGCAATGATCGAATGACGTGTTTTTGTCTTGTTTTCTAGTAAAAATATCAAAATATTCTTGAATCAAGATGAATTTACTGTGAATGACATAAAATATTGTGTTTTCTGTAAATATTTATACATAGTTATTTTTTTCCCTTTAAACAAGCAAAAGTATCTGCCAACAGGGTAAGATAAATAATCTTGTTTACACTGCAAATAAAAACAAAAAACTAGCTTTTTTGTCTTGTTTCCAGCCAAAATATCGCAAAAGTAAAAATGTCTTGTTTTCAGAAAAACTAAATGAGTTTTTGTTTAGAGCAAGCAATATAATCTGTCAATGGGGTAAGCAGAATAATCTTATTTCAAACAGAAAACAATATTATTTTGCTCAACAATTTTGATCATTTTTGTAGAAAAAAAATAATTGTATTCATCAAGTAAATGCATCTTGATTCGAGACGATACCAGAAGATAGGAATAAGCGAGTGGGCGACGCACCTTGCACTTGTAGGGCTTGATGTCGGAGTGGACGATCATGTGGGCCTTGAGCGTCTGCTTCTGGACGAAGCTCTTGTAGCACAGATGGCACTGATACGCTCGGATGTTGGTGTGAATCAGAACGTGCCGCTTCATGTTGGCCAGCAGCGTGAACTCTCGGCCACAGATACGACACTTGTGCTCCTTCACGCCCTGAGAGATGAGGATGAACAGAAACCAGACCGGCCAGAGCCGTCAGATATAGCTATGCATTCAGCAGACTTCGATCGCATTTAAAGTTTGCATTTGATCCGTTCTGGATTTACCTGAACTAAAGTAGACAATGACATTTCTGAATTCAATAATGAAATGCCTTTAACTGAAAAGTGTTAAATCTTGTCATTACGCACTACTGATGCTCTATTGATACTGTTGAGTGCTCTGACACAATCTGTTGTGTTGTTAAAAGCGCTATATAAATAAAGGTGACCTTAACGTTGCGAGCAGGATGAGCAGGTCTGTATGAGGTAACTAAAATATAACAGTGATTTTAATGGTAAAAAATGCTACGGTAAAAACCTGTTAAATGTTCCATTCCTGTAATATTTACAGGAAAAACTGTTAACTGACATTCCCAGCATTGCATTTCACATTTTGTTTGAATTTGATGCTTTTTCTTTAAATTAATATGTTTCTTCATAGTTGTCTTCTCAGTGATGTTTATTAGGGTTGTTTGTTGTTAAATGAGTGTTTATTGTATATTTGAGTGTAATGAGTCTCATCCTGATGGTGTTCAGTGTTTGTGTGAATGACTCTGAGCTCCTTCTATACATGTTCTTATCCTACGGGGCCGTTGAATGCTTGAATCTGATTGGCTGACGAACGTTCTGAGGTGTGCTATCAACGGCTCAAGCCTCCATTGCCAGCTTTAAAAGAGTCGTTGGAAGAGATGCGGAAGAAATAATCCCACTCACAATAGCGATTTAAGTAGAAAAACCGGACGAATCCCTTGAAATATATCATCTGATCGATGTCTTGAGGTGTGGCAACCGTAGTATAAGCGGAATAATTGACTCCGGACTGTTGAATTATTAGAAAAATAATGCACACCCGAGGTGTAACGGCCACGACGCAAAGTGCATTATTTTTCTAATAATTCAACTGCTCGTCGTCAATTATTCCTTACATATGTAAAAGCTGCTTGTGATGGGCTTTGGTTCATCATGTTACTTTCTCATCATCACTGCGTTTGGTGTTTATCAGTGTATTTCAAAGATACAAAACAGATTTCAGTGCTTTAATAGGTTGCTATACTAACACTATATATTTGTTCATGAAATTACGGTTTTTAACTGTAAATTTAACTTAAAACTGTAAAATTGTTGTTTCCATATTCATCATAACCTGTTAATGTTTCATCTGTCTATTTTGACTAGACATCTACTGTACCATGTGACTTCATATTCGACTTTGATTAATGCCTGACCTTTGACATTAGCGTCAGGAGAAAAGGGAAGTGTTTTCTTCTTCCTTTTCAAATTAAGTCTCAATTTACTAATTTATGGTTAGTTGCATTGTGTGATGTGTCTTTGCATTGTTTTGTTCATTCACCACTGTTTATAATGATGTGAGAACCTCTAAACGCTTCACTTCCTCACTATTTTTCTCTTGTTTTCCAGTCCAAATATCTAAACATTCATGAATCAAGATACATTTCCATTTATACTTTTAAAAAGTTGCTTTTATTCAAGGACAAGCAAAAGCAATTAATGTAATATACTATACCACGTTTCATAAATGTTTTTTGAGAGGCAACAGGACAACAAGTTATTATGATTGAAGGAAGAATAAATGTCTGCTAGTGAAGACAGAAAACACTGCAGTTCAAAGGGAAAATAGGTTTATTTTGTTAAATCCTGATTTTATTTGGAAATAATTTTGCTTTTCAGATGAATGCATTTGAATTCAGAATGTTTAGATATTTATCTGAGAAAATGAGACGAAAATACTTTTTGCATTGTAGCAATTCTAGTAATATTTAAAATGAAACTGGAAACAACTGGTGTAGGATATCCTTTGAAACTGTTTTTACACAGAAATTGCTTGTAAATTTAACAATTTTGCCATTTTATTAGTTTTTTAAATATTAAAGACTGAAGTTGTATTACTGTGAGCCTTAAAAAATATATATTTTATTAAAATCTTATTTTAATTTAAAGGGGTCATATAATGCGATTTAAAATGTTCCTTTCTCTGTGGAGTGGTACAAGTTGTTAGAGCAGAGATAAGATTTGTTATGATTGTCCACACCTTCTAAAAGCACTCGTTTAAACACGCCTCCACTTCTCTCCGTCACAGAGTGGCTTTATTTTCAAATGTTTCCAGAAAGAAAGAAGG
>JAUMHQ010000061.1:621772-638189 GCA_032361165.1 Enteromius paludinosus
GCAGACGTGCTGTTATGTTTACGAGGCGTGATGCAGCACCACGTGTACAAACACAGAACTAAGTCATGATCATCAGTCATTATGTCTCACTGCTTTGTAATGTGTTTTATTGTTTTGGTGTCGCAGCATCACGTTATGGTAAGGGGCGGAGCATTTCCATCAGACGCTTGAGAAAATACACAAAATAATGTTCTTTTTAGCAACATCCTATGACCCCTTGTGACTGAAAAAACCTCTCTCTCTCATGCACACACACACACACACTTACATGTATCCCTCCACCATCTTGCGAGCGTATGTCGAAGCCTCCTCGAAGAACTGCAGGTAGGACAGCACTTCACTGAGCATGCTCCATACGCGCAGCTGATAGATGTGTGTGTCGGCCAGAACGTTCTCCTGCTTCCCCACACACTCTCGGCAGATCTTTACCACCTGAAAACACACACTCACGTTCAACACCTGCGCTTTCATCCTCAGCAGCGCAGACTGTCTGCACCGAACTCATCAGTACCTCGTTGTAGTTGGCTTCTATCCGGGCCTTATCCATCTTCTCCAGCATCGTCCGGCTGTATTCTGTGACTTCTTTCACCGTTTCTTCTGGCACCTTCAGAGCAGAAGAACAAATCCAACATGAAACCTGATCCTGGTTAATACATCTCATACAAACAAACTTTTTTCCCATCTTTTGAAAGCTGGTCTTTCAAAGGAATAAGGACAGAATAACTTTACATTTAATGCTTATAGACTTCTCTGACTGCAGTGAAATTAAAACATTTATTGATAAGTCATTCAGACTTTCTGATTATTAAGAGATCTTTAATAAATAGGAATATATATACACAATTTAATTGAATAGCTAAACGAACAGCAGCATTGAACTAATTATCGTAGAGCAAAAACATTCAACTCCAATGTGTTTACCTGAAGTAAACTGGTTTACTGACGTGAAAAGAACCAATTCTGTGAACAAAAATCTTAAATCTGACAGACATCCCAAAGCAATACTAAAGCAAACTGTAACACACACACACACACACTCGTGTGCGAGATGCTGGAATGTCCTTTAATGTTGACTCATTCTCACGTGAAGGTCAGTAATACGAGCCTGCATCTCAGACTGGAATTCTGCTCCTTATCTAGTGTTCTGACTGAAGGACTGCTATATTTAACAGCACTAATCTCTCCACGACTCATGTGTGCATCTGTTACGCTTCACTCACTGCACCCAGGACACTATATAGTGCACACTACTGTGTCGTCATCATGCCGTATGACTTTCAGCAGCGTTTCTGCTTTTATGATGCTTTTACAGGACTGTAACGGTCTGCTTTCACTGCAGCAGGCCTCTTTCTGTGTGCTATAGACACCAGGGAAATGATTTTTGGGTGAACTATCCCCTTAAATCCCATGCAGTATTGTGCATTTTTAGCTTAGAATTCAGAGAAATTCTGTTTACAAAAATAAGCCATAATTGTAAGACATAGAAGATATAAAGAAAAATTATTATCCCCGCACAGCACGACAAAAACACGCTTATTATTATATTTGATTAATTTAAATAAAATAAAATATAATAATTTAAGTAAATGAAACAAAATACATTTTAAAGACATTTAATTAAAATTTAAACAGAAATATAAATCTATTAAAAAACTAAAATAGCACGTTTATTAAACACAAAAAGGTGACTTTTCATCTTAGAACTGTGACTTTATATCTCACAATTGCAAAAAGATTATTAACTAATAAAACTGATAAAAAGTCTGAATAGCAAGATTTAACCTCAGAATTTAGAGGACAAACGTGATATAATTGAGAGATTTGGACTCAGAATTGCTCAGAAAAAGCAAAAATAAATTCACAAAGACCCTTTTTTTTAGTCGCAGGGCAGAAACAAGCTTAAGATCAATGCAGGTTTAGACTGAGAGAGCTTTAATTCACCTTCTCTCCCTCCAGCACTGCTCCGGCCATCTTCAGGTCGTCTTTAGTTTTGCTGGCGCAGTGCTCGCAGGTGCAGTCGAAGAAATACTGCTGCTTCAGCAAACGTCTGCGGTCTTCAGACAGGTTCAGAAAGTCCACGTACGCCACGGTCACTTCTTCTCCGGGGCTGATCTTTCCCAGCGCCCTCAGCTCAATCCTGAGACACACACAGACTCCGCTTATGACAGAACCAGGAGCAAACCAACCAGACGACAGAGAAGACACAGAATCCTGCACTCAACAGGCCCTGCAGATCAAGTAAGTTAACATAAAGAAACACTAACTACTCAAAAAACAGAGAAACCAGAGTTATTTTGTATATGGACCCAAGTCATGATCATATACAACATCTTAACTTGATCTGACAGCACCCACAAAACAATGGGTCCTCTTCACTAACAGTATTTATATTCATATGCACATGAGAAATAAAACTTCACAATGCATGCAAATTGTGTTCTGTTTTGTTTTCTTGAAATAAAGTTCGTGAAAATGTTCGTATATGCAATTAACACACACAAATATTTTCTTACTTAATGTTTTCCATTAAATCTGCCTTAAATTAAGATGCATTTACTTGAGAAGTCAGAAACGGGGACAGACAAATACACCATTATGACCCCAATTTTTTCTTGTTTTGAGCATAAGCTCACTTATATTATTTTTATTTATTTATTTTCAAAACAAGACTTAATATCTTAAGTTATTTTGCTTCTCAATTAAATATATTATATATATATATTTATATATATATTTAGCTTCTCTAGTAAATAAATCTTGATTTATGAATGTTTTAAGATACTAGAAAATAAGATACAAATATATTGTAATGTATATAAATCAATAATAAATAAATAAATAAAACAAGAATTTGTTTTAAATAAATACATGTAACAGTACACACTGCAAAAACATGCTTTTCTAACTTTTTTGTCTTTTTTCCAGACATATATATATATAAATCTTTCTAGAAAGGTAAAAATTTGTCTTGTTTTCAGAAAAAAAAACATCCAAAATTAAGAGAGTTTTTACTTAGAATAAGCAAAATAATCTGACAATGTGTTAAGCAAAATAATAAAGCTTTTTGTTTGAAATAAGACATAAATCTTACACCATTAGAAGATTATTTAGCTTGTTTCAAGCAAAAACTCTCTTCATTTTGACTTGGTTTTAACTCTTTATTTAAGAACTCAGATATTTTTTTGCTGATTTTAAGAGAATGTTTTTTGCAGTGTTTGCTCAGTGAATGAGACTCAATGCCACACACAGACAAACCTGACAGATGTAGCTCAGGAAGTCATATTAAAGAGTGATTAGTGGTGGCAGCTGTCAGGACAGAGATGTGTGAAAGAATCTGCTGTTAGGTGTGAAAGAGATTAGAAGACACCAACCACCCATCAGCACTCACCTTCACAGTCCTATTATAACTCCGTCAATGATGACCGGATTTCTGCTTTTTTCTTTGTTAAATATCAGTATTTGATTTTGTGCTTAGCCCGGGTTCTAAAGTAACTCTCAAACTGAGCCTTAAAATGCATTTATTTCAAGTATAGTTCAAGTATTTTCTTACTTGTGTCTTGTTTTCTAGTAACATTACATTCTTAAATCAAGATGCATTTACTGGAAGTACAATTATTTATGATATCATGTCTTGTTTTCTGGAAAAACAAAAAACAATACAACATCTGCCAATGGGGTAGAAAAAATATCTTCAATTAAAGGCTAAACAAGATAATTTTTCTTGCTTGTTTTAGCTTAGTTTGGGATCAGAAACAAGACCTGAGATCTTCTACAGTAAATGCATCCTAATTGAAGATATTTATAGAAAATAAGACAAAAATAAGTAAGAGAATGTATTTCAAATACATTTGAAAGGTGCTCTTCCAGTGGTTTTTGGCTGTGTTTGGGTAGTTGATTGTATGGAGTGAGGGATGTGATGATAGAAAGATGAAGAGAGAGATGAAGATCTGATGAAGAGAGGCAGAGCTGAACAGACCCACCTCTTCTGAGAGTGATACATAGAATCAACAGCAGACTGACTGAAACACAAAGCCATTCCATCTCTGTTATCATCAAATTAAAGACGTCATTCACTGCATTTAATTCTGTCTGGAGGTGGAAAGTTCGTTTTATTGTGAATACAGTAGACGCTAGTGTTCGCAAGTTTGAAGTCGGGAATATTTTTTATGTTTTGGAAAGCAGTCTCTTCTGCTCACCCAGGCCTGCATTTATTTGGTCAAAAATGCAGTAAAATAGTGAAATATTATTATAATAAAAAAAAACTGTGTTCTGTGTGAATCTGTGTTAAAGTGTATTTCTGTATTCTCAGCATCATTCCTCCAGTCTTCAGTGTCACATGATCTTCAGAACATTTCTGATTATTATCAGTGTTAAAAACAGTGGAAATGGTGATGCATTTTATTTTTTAGGATTCACAGATGAATAGAAAGTCATGGAAACCAATTTTATATTAAAAAAATTTTTTTTCAAACAATTCCAAGAAGAAACATAAGAATTGTGAGATGCATGAACAAAATTCATAATTGTGAGATAAGAGGTCGCAATTCCCTTTTTTTATTTAATTTCATTATTTCATAAATTTTCCATAAAAAAGTTGAAAAGAACAGCATTTCTTTGAAATGGAAATATTTAGTGACATTATAGAAGTCTTCACTGACACTCTTGATCAGTTTAATGCATCCCTGTTTAATGCAAAATAAATGTAAATAAATTAGCCCTCAAACTGCTGAACGCTAGTATGTCTGATGCGACACTTATTATTATTGCTGAAATGAAAAGTAGTTGGTTTTGCACAAAATTATTTTCTTACTTAGTTTTTTTAAATATCGAAATGTTCTTAAATCAAGATGCATTTAAAACAATTTACGTCTTGTTTTCTAAAAAAAAAAAAAATAAAAAAAAAAAAATAAAGATTTTTTATATATTTTTTTTAGAAAACAAGACATAAGTAAAGAAAGCATGTTCAAACAAGACTCTTGATTGAGAAGCTCTTTTCAGCTCATGATGACATTTCCCAAACATGATTAGGCAGAAATGCATGTGTGTGTCTCTGTATGGCACACTATCTTCATGGAAACCTGCATCACATGAGCGCAGGGTTATTCCTCCCGACTCTTTCAGTTCAGACTCTCACTTCCTCTCGGCCTGCTCTCCCTCCCACCACACTTTCACCTGTCTGCTCTCACGCTCTCTGAGGATCTGAACTACACTTACTTGCCGTTGTTGAGGATGACGGTGCAGTTAGGCCAGCAGTCGTGATTGACCAGACACAGATTCGGGAACAAACCGACCCCGACGGCCGTCAGCCCTCGCTGATCGCTCACCATAAACCCGTTACAGTTGATCTGAGTTATAAAGAAGAAGACTAATATCAGAAACACCTCCGTTCATATATACACCGCAGAACATGCTTACGTAGATTCAGTGGCTTGCTTCCAGCCAATTCTTAAATCAAGAAAGTGTCTAGACAAGTTAAAATTGAATTAAGTGAGTTTTTGCTTGAAACAAGCTAAATAATCTTGTTTTCTGTTTGAAGTGAGGTTATTTTTCTTACTCCATTGGCAAAATATTTTGTTTGTTTTAAGCAAAAACTCTCTTCATTTTGACTTGATTTTTATGAAAACAAACAATGATTTTTTTGTGCCCAGAAAATCCTTCTTGATTTGATTTGATCTGATTTGGCTGGAAACAAGACAAAAAACCTAAGTAAGAAAAGCATTTTTTGCAGCAGTCTATATTTTCCTGGTGCATTGAACACTACATAAAAAGAGAACAAATATAATATGTGTGTATAATATATATTTTTTGGATTTTAGAATTTTTTTTTTTTTTTTTTATGTAAAAAAAAATTTGTTTTTATGCATTTTTACATTTAATCCAAAATAATAACCAAAGGCAGTAACAAAAAAAAATTCGTACTTAGTTTTTTTGTCTTGTTTTCTAGTATAAACGTTGCTTATTTGACAAGTAAAACGATTTAAAATATTAAGTCTTGTTTTCTTAAAAAAATTATAATTATTATGAAAAATAAAGCAAAATTTTTTGCCAATGGAACACGAAAAATCATGTTCATTCAAGGCTAAACAATATTATTTTTCTTGCCCTATTAATAGATATTTTTGCTTGTTTTATGGAAAAACAGTTTTTACATAATTTTACTTGTAAAGTAAATTCCTCTTGATTTAGATATTTATACAATATAAAAATATATTAAAAATGTAATATTTGCCGTGTAAACTGTGATAATGTCAGAAATGTTGAAGTTGTTTGGTTTGACTGTATATCATGCATCATTTATGATATAAAGATATTAATCAAGTGACTTCACACTGTGTGTGCTGCACTTGGAGTGAGTTAACTCAAGTATTATTTTTCATCCTAGCAGCTGGACGTCATGTAAGATGAGGTCAGTATTGTAACGCACCACTCCGAGAATGTGTGAGACGCTGTCCACCGTGTGTGGTTTACTGGACCGGGGCCAGTAGTCTAGGAAGTTGTGTATGTCCACTTTGAACTCCTTGAGGTCGTCTTCGGAGATATCGTAGATGTGGTCCTCCAGCTCCTCCAGAGCGGTCAGCTGCGTGTCGGACACCACACTTCCCTCCTTATCCATACGCCACAAGATCCGAGCGGCGAGACTAACACACAACACCACGTCACATACAATATATACTCACACTACATACTAAATACATATACTACGTGCTGACCATTAAAAATGTAGTACTTTGTTGAACTCAAGTAAATCTTTGAATTACTTTTATTTGAGTAAAAGTAAGAAAGCAATAGATATCTATTTAGTATATATTTAATAAAAGAAACGGAGTACAGCTAAAGTACAATACTATGTTTCGGAATGTAGTTAAGTAAAGTTTTCTAAGGAAAAACCAGCTCGATCTCACGAAAAATTCATACATATTTTGCAAGGTGGCCATTTCTTACAAATTCATATGACCTCACTTGAATACCTTTGTTGCTAAATTGTACATATTGTATAGTTCAGTTCATATGAATTTGTTTGAATGACACCTAACCCCGTTCCTAAACCTACCCGTCACTGGGGTTAGGGTTAGTCATACAAAATGTGTGTGAAGTAGCATGAATTAGCCCCCTTATAAATTACATAGGAATTGGTTGTGAGACTAAAAAAATGATTCTCTTAGTGTTTTTGTCTTGTGTATAAATATCTAAACATTCTTAAATCAAGAAGAATTACTGTACCGAAGTACAATTACTCCAGATATGATTTATTTTTGTAGAAAATATTGTATATACATTTTCTTAGGTTTTGCTTAGAACAAGCAGAAATATCAGCCAATGTGGCCAGAAAAAAATTATCTGGTTTAGCCTTTAAGATTATTTTCTAACCTCATTGGCTGATATTTCTGCTTGCATTAAAGGTGTCTATGCTGTGTTGCAGGATTTTATCTCAATTTCATTTTTATCTCAAACTGTATGCATCACCCCTTGATCGTCTCGATGTCTGCCCTCTGAATACACTGGGAAAAAACCCAGGGCCAGGTAAGTTTAAGTTTAGTTTGCTCCAATCCTGGGTTTTAGGTACCATGAAATTGGTTTGGCTTTTAGCAGTGTTCATTGCCATAGTAATTTACGCTACACTGCTAACCTGCTCCGGGGCAGGCTATGTTCTGGGTTAGAGAGCTCAAAACCAAATGTGACCAATCAGCTTCCAGCAAGGTGACACAATAAAGCCACTCCCCCAGCTTCTCTTACTCCAAATTAAAGGACGCTGCGTAGTAAAACATTGTTTGAAGATAAAATGATCCCTTTTATTTTTAGAATATTATTTTTAGAATTACTTTATTATTTATATCATTATTATCTCTTTAATCTATTACACAGGCCAGTTTAGTTTAATAGTAATTAGGCTTGTATATTGATATAAACATAGATAACATGCAGTATAAATAATTAAACATGACTACATATGAGTTTATATTTTTAAGTGTTTTACCTATTGTTATGATCAGCTGGATGTGTCCCCTATGTGCTGGGTCTGTGTCACCTGTGTGTACTCTTGTCTCCAACCACCTCATGTGTCTCCATGGTAACTGATATGTTCTCCACCCCTCTGTCTCGTTAGTCCCGTGTATAAATACCCTCGCTGATCTTTGTATGTGGCTCGCCCCATCCTTGTAAGCGTTTCTCCTGTTTCCCATTGTTTGTTTGTTTGACTTCCCGCTGCCGATCTGCTTACCCTCTGACTACGACTCCGTTTTGCCTACGTTGCTCTGTTTGCGGACTGCTCCACCATCGCCTGTCGTTTTTCGAATACCTTGCACATGGATGCGCCTGCCTCGCTCCTGATTCATGACACCTATAGTGTGTCTGTTATTTTAGTGCTATACTTAGAAATATTATCATCTTTATAAAGTAACTTTGCAGCGTTTTCTTTTCTTTTTCATTAAAAGATCGTTTCACCTTGCTGTGTAAATATGTTTAAATTCCTCTTATTGTTCAATCTTTTAATCTTTAGTAGTGAATCAGACTCTCTCACGAAAAGTGAATGAAAGTTTAAAAGCATGTGATTGGCTGCTTATTGCTGATGTCACACTTTCACGTGCTACATTAACTCAGGATCAAGTCTGAGTTGACAGAGAAAGTTGATGACTAGATTCATGGTACCAACAAACCCAGATTGGAGTGGTTTGGTTTTGTCAACTCAAAGCTAATCCTATAACCCTGAGTTTGTTTAGCCACCATCATGGTACAGGCCCCTGGTCTCGAAAGACAACACAGAGGCTGCAATAGCAAAACAAACACTTGGGGCACAGGATGTGCACCACAACAAAAACAAACTTCGGCCAACCAATCGGCAAGAAGAGGCGGGGTTTAATGCGCTGCACATAATAGACAGAGTTGATTGTACAGTGTGAATTAGAGATGGGAAGTTCGGCTCATTTAAACACATCTACTGCTTACACAAACGTTGATCGCACTGTAAACAAAACCAAATTATAATGCTATCAGAAAAATATCATGTCAAAATGAAATAACTGCCAATGAGGTAAGAAAAATAACTGTTTTGTGTTTGAAATAAAATTATTTTGCTTGTTCTAAGCAAAAAGTCACTTAATTTTGACTCGTTTTTTCTTCTTGATTTAAGGATTTTTTTTATTTTGGCCGGAAACAACAAAAGCTGGCAGGATCTTACCGCACGTTCTCGTTGGGGGTCTTGCCGAAGCTCTTGATGGCAGCACACTCCTGCTTGTGCTCGTTCCAGGCGGCTTTCTGACAGGTCTTGTCACAATACTGAGCAAACCTGCACTGACCGCAGCGCTGGAGCTTCTCCTGACGCCGGAAGCAGTTGTGACAGATGCTGTCGGCGTGACTGACACACACAAAACACACACATCTGTGTTACACAGCATCACAGAAAGACACAAAATCACTTTCACACACTTTTACTGTAACTGTTCCTGCACTGCGCTGCAAACAAAGTCAGTCTCTTACTCTGTGTAAATTATTTAATGAAAAGCCTTGCTATGTATACTGTGCTAAGCTGAAACATTGCTCTTTTGTTGCTTTTTATTGCTTCTAGTGTCCTCATTTGTAAGTGCTCTTGGATAAAAGTGTAATGTAATATAACTGGTGCCCTGTTTGTCTCATTCCTTCGTGCTCATCTGTGTTATACAATCCTGTTTTCTATAGGGCAAGCTGAAATGGGAAAACCGATGGTTCATGGTGAGTTGCTTGAATCTAATCTTGATTTTGCAGGCTGTTTTTAGACCAGTTTACACAGATTATCTGAAAGTTATATTTAGACCATCAGCAGCTGAAGAGCGTATGACACGCCTGAATCGACCCTGATTATTTAATAAAGATCACTGATGTATTACTGGCATAGGATTGATTTTCTATTGTTATTATTGTAAAAATGATTATCATTTGGAAATTGCTTGTAAATTTGACAAATTAGAGCAAAAAATCCCACTGAATTAAATACGGAAAACGAAACGAAAGCAATTACTCTGTAGCTTTTATTTAAAAATGTCCTGTTCTCGGTTTAGTCTTGTAAATGTTGTTTACTTTTGATTTTTTTTATATTTATATATTTCTATATAATAAGTTCAGTTTTAGTTCTAGTTCTTCAAGTTATTAAAGTTATTTGAGGGGGGAAAAAATATTTAAATAAGTTTACGTTTTTATTTATTGATTGATTTTTATATTTACTTGATTTTAAATCAAGATGTTTTAAAGGTTTTTACAAAGGTGAAAATTTTTTGCTTTTTCTGAAGTCTTTTTATGTTATTAGAATTTCACTTATTTCAAACAACAAAAATCGTTAGGGTTTTAGTTTTAGCTGATGATATTACGATAATAACACAGCTTCACTGAAAGAATTATACGTTTAATTTATATTTTTTTAAGATATGTATTATATATATTATGATATTGCCATCAATTTATTTTAGCTAAATTTAAATAAACACATTTAGTTGACTAAAAAAAATTAAAATGTAGCAAAAAGAAATGATCTGAATCACTTAAAATGTTGTATAATTTTTTTCAGTGTCTCCGTCTTTCTCTTAAATTTCTTTCTCTTTTGTGTTAACATCTCAGTCACTTTGATTATTTCATCTTCATATCTGAAATCTGCCACGCTTTATATGCTGCTGGTTCTGAAACCATAAAATAACCCAGACTGCTTTATGTGGACAGACGTAAAATAAAATAAATAAATAAAAAACAAGGCAACATTTCTAATCTACACATACAAAAAAAACCTCGAAAAAATTTATGCAAATATTTAGATGTTTATATTTACAAACAACAAAACTAAACATAAGAGAAAAGCATAAAACAAAATCACTGAAACATTAAAGATGCAATACACAGATTGAACACCAGTATAAGAGTGGTAAAGTGTCCTCCATCGTTATGATCTAATAAACCTGTGTGTTTTTCATCATGTTTACCTGTCGAACACAACTGAAGAGAAAGGAGGTTCAGCGAAGAGAACATCTCCGGCCCAAAGCTCTTTGACGGCCCGAAGACCCCTGCCTTTCCCCGGAGAGTCGAACACTTCCACAAACTCCATGTCTGTCGTCTTCAGCGAAGAGCTTCTGAATGGCAGCTGGGCTTCTCCAGCTCTTCCTGAAATAGCCTCGATCTCAGCTGTACCACGCTGGGCTCCACGGGGGTTCAGGTGTGGATGAAGGACCACAGACGGGCTGCGTCTCAATCAGTCCAGAGCTCTGAGAAGACAGCAGACAGCGCTGCACGCAGCGGTTAAAGCTGGAGGAGATTCAGCGCTCACAGAGCTATCAAACATTTGCATGCTTCTCACAGAAATCTGCTTTTTACCTCGCCGTAAGAGCCTCGTCCGGGACCCCGTGGGATATTTTTGTCCCTCAGTTGGAGCCGCCAGTCAAGAGAGGAGAAGAGACAGCTGGACGCATGTGTTCCAGCACTTTCCTCAACCCCGACACGTTCTGGTGCCTTCCGACACACATCCAGAGCAATCTTAACCCTGCAGCACAAAACCTGGGTATCTGTAGAAATAGAGAAGAATATATTGCATGGGTCAAAATTATACTTTTTTTAATACATTTAGATACTTTGTACATTTCCTATCATAAATACTGTATATCAAATCTTCATGTTTTATTAGTAATATGCATTGGTAAGAATTTTGTTTGGAAAACTTTAAAGATGATTTTTGCAATGTTTCGATTTTTTGCATTTTTTTCCAGATTTTCAAATAGTTCAAATATTGTCCTATCAGACATCAATGGAAAAATGATTTTCTAAAGGAACGCAAAGAAGTAAAATCAGGAGTAAAAAAGTTGCAAAGATGTCCTTTTAAATGCTCCAGTGACAAGCTGTTGTTCCCCAAAAGGTGTGATTTTTACTCCTTTAGTCTGTGACCTGATGAGTGTGAAATTTCCCGGCTTGAAAGAGTCTCGGTTCAGCCCTGGTGTAACAAACTAAAACTCTATTTGAACTTAAACCAAGTCTGTAAAAAAAATTTAATAAAATGAAATAAGATAAAATAAAATAAATAATTAATTGAAAATAATACAATAAAAAAATGTATAAAAAGAACAACAATAAAAATTAATTAAATTAAAACAAACAAACAAACTATATATATATATATATTTATTTATTTGGTTGGTAAGATACCAATATAACATTTCAATCAGTTTAAAAAAATAATTAAATAACTAAAACTAAAATTAAAAATAACTTAACAGACATTTGAAAATAAATGAATAAATAAAAACAACAAATACACAAAATGACAAAAAAAAAGCCTAATTCAAAATAATAATAAATACCATAATAGAGTATGAATGAAACTAAAATAACACTGCTTTCATCATTTTCAACACTATAGATTAAGTTTTATATATATATATATATATATAAAACACATTTGAAGTGGATCAAACCTTTCATGAAAGTTGTCCTAAAACCAAAACAATACCTGTTCTTGTCTTATAGGACAACTTTGATTCACTTTTGTGACCCACTTCAAATGTTGACTACTGTGTGTACATCTATATATCTTAAAAAGGATGACAGTAGTGTTATACACACACACATGTATTTTTCTGTAATTGGGGATTAATCTCATTCTGATTCTAACGTTCTAACATCTGATAAAACATTTTTAGACCGCACTTTGAAATAAGTCTGTAAAATAGTGCTAATGTGAAGGAACTCTAGGTCTATTAAATTACTGTATTCATATGCACTGAATTGCATTTCAGCTGAAAAGGAAATATCTGTAAGCATTTACAGAAAATGTCCTGGCAGCAAATCACCATTTTTTTATTTTTTTTTTGCATTTTAACAAATTTGTGGTTCGTTTATTTCACTGTTGATCATCTGTCAGGAATATCAGCAGTGAGCGGTGGCCTCCAGACGGCACATGAGAACTCATGGACATCTGATTAGTGATGGACATTAGGTGTAAGACACACGCTGCTCAGACAGATGACGGATTTCATATATCATAATGAATATAGTTCTGCTTGTGCATCCAGTGAAAGAGAATCTCTTCTCTGTCCTGTTCCGCTTTTACACTTCTGCTCTGAATGTTATTCTGCTTCACTCTTTTTGTGGGTTCCTGTATAATAAAATGCTTGTCTTTCTTGTTTGAAAGTGTTTCAGATGCAACTCAGTGGTTTTGAATGAGTTGCACTGGAGTAATAATCACAGCTTCCACAAAAAAACTACATTTAACAAAATCAGTATGTTTCTCGAGCAGTATATTATTCTGATTTCTGAAGATCATGTGACACTGAAGACTGGAGTAATGATGCTGAACATCACAGAAATACACTTTAACACAGATTCACAGAGAAAATAGTTATTTTAAATTCTACAAATATTTGCAGCTTCGGGGACTTCTTTCAAAAACATGAACAAATCCTCATTAGTTCCATCATTGCTGCAGGCCATGCTCAAACACCACATGCTCTCTTCTATCACGCAGAACTCATCGTATGATTTTACAGCCTCAAGCTCGATTAAACAGCATTAGCTCTCTTTTTATGAATGATCTTTGCATGATCGGTGCATGAAATGCTGTGGTTCCTCTCGGAGTCTCTCAATATAAAGCGGGACGCATCAGTTCCAGCATCTAGCTTCTTCTGAAGGCTTTCTGCAGCATCCAAGCATGGAAGACGAGTCCAGGGATCTGGGAAGAGCTCTGTGTATCATCACCGGAGCGTCGAAAGGCTTCGGCCGGACGCTGGCGTTTCAGCTCAGCTGTCTCCTGAAGCCCAGGTCTGTCCTGATGCTGGTCGCTCGGAGCTCGGATCAGCTCAACCAGCTGAAGGAGGATATCATAACCCTGTACGGACAGAACAAGCTGGACATCTGCTGCGTACGAGCCGATCTGGAGAAGAAGGAAGGAGTGGAAAAAACGGTTCAGGCCGTTAAAGACACTTCAGTGTCAGAAATGGACCACATACTCCTGATCAACAACGCAGGTGCTGGAGTTCACCATTCCTCTGTGAAACATTTGTTTCTTAATCGCTGTTTTTTTCGTATTTTTTATTACAAATATCTAAACAGTATAAAAAAATTATATAAATAGATGCCATATAGTACTGTACTGTTAGATGTATTATATGTGAATCAATTTAAATCTAATAAAAATTTTTGTTGAATTTTATATATTTTACTTTATAATTGATTTACTATTTTTGTCTTGTCTTCCAGTACTAATATTAAAACTTTATTTTTAACAATATATTTGCTTTTTTTTTTTTTTATAAAAGTGCAGTATTTTTTTTACTTTTTAATTATTTAATTTATATTTATTATTATTTTATTTCAATTTATAATGCAATTCTTTAAAGAAAATATATATAATAATATATAATAAAAAAAGAAACCTATTTTTATTATTGATTTATAAAAGATCATTTTCTTTTTGTCTTCTTTTCCTGTACAAACATTTAAAATGACTTTATGAAGTTTGTTTTCTGAAAAATTAAGTGAGTTTATGCTTAAAACAAATACAAGTCAGAACTTAATTCAAAGGAGAGTGCCCCATATTTTTCTTGTTGAAAGCACATTTTCTCGCTTTTAACACATTTCTCAGAAAACAAGACTTTATCTCAGATGTCATTTTGCTGTCTCTTGATTTAAGGATGTTTAGACATTTGTGCTGGAAAACCATACGAAATCCTGAGTAAATATGAAGAAGAGTGATAGTTTGTGTCGGTGGTTTCAGCGTCTCTGGGCGACGTGTCACGTTTCGCTCTGACCTTTACGGACCCGCTCGAGGTCAACCGTTACCTGTCTCTGAACGTGAGCGCAGCTCTGAGTCTGACGGCCGGCGTCCTGCAGGCCTTCCCTCGGCGTCTGGGTCTGCGGCGCTCCGTGGTCAACATCAGCTCTCTGTGTGCGGTCAAGCCCTTCCCGTCCTGGGTCCTGTACTGCGCCGGGAAAGCTGCCCGAGACATGATGTTCCGGGTGTTAGCCGTGGAGGAGCCCGACGTACGAGTGCTCAGTTACGCACCCGGTGAGTCACTTACTGGAAATTAATTCAAAAACATTTGGAAATAAATAAATAATTTTTTAATAACATAAAACACTACAAATCTAATGAAAATAATTAATTTAAAAACACTTTTAAAAAATCACATTAACTGTTAAATCCTAAAGATAAAGAATTACAATAAATTATGTAAAATTAAAATATAAAAAAACATAAATCATGAAAATGTGAAAAAAAAAAATTTCATAATACAAACACAATTAACATTAACATAACATAAAATTTACTCATAAAAAAATAAGAAATTACAAATTATTTAAATATAAACAGAACAAATAAAACATGAAATGCTGCAAAGTTATGAATAAAAGGTATAATTAAAATAGCCAATTTTAAAATAGAACAACAAAAAATAGAAATAAAAATTAAAAATAGATAAATCACTTAAAAAATAAAAAGGCAAAAACTACTGAAAATTTGTAAAAACAACAAAAAACATTTACTAGAATTAAATAAAAAATATGTAAAAAGTAAAAATGACTTATTTTAAAACATAACCAAAAGTACATTAAAATGCAATAAGGTTAAAAGGTTTAAATTAAAATAAACAATTTTAAAAATCTATTAAAATAAAACTAAATTAAATCATAAAAACGTAAAACTAAAATAAATATTACAAACTAAATTACAAATTAAATTAAAAATATATATACTTAAAATTAAATCACATAACAAAACAAATAACTTCATTTTAAAATAAAACAACTAAAATAAAACACTTGGCATTTAACCACAAACCTCTAAAATAAATTAATCACTATAAAATAAAAACATAAATGTAACAATTAAAATAAATAATTTAGAAAAACTGTTTTACAAAAAACACTTACTAAAAACTAAATTGTGAAAATAAATAAATAAAAAGGCTAATTTTAACACCCCAAGGGACTGTTTTAGGCCAGAGGTGTTTGGTTTTGGAGGACAATGTGACACAGAGCTGATAACAGACAGATAACAGAGAGACAGACAGATAACAGCTGATGTGTGTGTTTTCTGACGCAGGTCCTCTGGACACAGACATGCAGCTTCAGGCGAGACGTTCCTCCGGAGATCTTCAGCTGAGACGCTCCTTCTCCTCCATGTTCTCCGAGGGTCAGCTGCTGACCTGTGAAGAGTCCGGAGCCAAGCTCATGAAGCTCCTGCTGGACGACCGCTTCCAGTCCGGAGCGCATCTGGACTTCTACGAGCTCTGAGGCCCACGGCTCTCCCACTGAACATACAGTACAATCAATTATTTACATAGCACTTTTAACAATACAGATCAAATGCAGAGACGTCTCTGTAGTCAAGACGACGGTAATCACTAGAAATCAGGTGTCCCCAACTAAGCAAGCCAGAGGAGACAGCGGCAAGGAACCAAAACCCCATCCATGA
>JAUMHQ010000061.1:646067-661178 GCA_032361165.1 Enteromius paludinosus
TAGGAAATGAGTGAAAACTTAAATATGGTTGTCGATGCTTATTACTAGAGCAATGAGGGACGCTACAGTGACACCTCGATGTTGCTTCAGCCATTGTTGTTTTGACCGGAAATTGCTTTACACAACTATTGGTAGTTCCGCATTCGAAAACCCGGAAGCGTGAAAAAGGTCTATCGTGCGAAAAAATAGCCGTAGCCTGTCGATACACGATAGGCTCGCTACTGTATGCGGTGCGTCGCCCCCAAAACGTTTTTTGTTTGTTTTTTACATAAATAAAAATAATTTTAGTTCAGCGGGAAGTGTGCAAAATACTTTCCACAATGCGCGTGATTGCCAAAAGCGGTTTCAACAGTATTTGATAGCGCGAAAATTAGGTAAGTTATTAGGATTAGACACACAAATCGCGGGACGAAGCGGTAACGGTCAGATGTTCAAATTCAGCGTGAGCGGGGAAAAAAATCGGTCATCTGTGGGCTCTACTAAACTAATCTGTTAACTATGCATGTCATGTTATAAAAATAATTTTAATACGACAGACTTATAATAACTTTTCCAGTTATTCAAACAGCGAATAAATTATATGCTAAATATCTACAGAAAGCGAGCAAAGAGCACTCTCAAAAAATTCCATTATAATCACTGAAACTGTCTACTGGTAAAATTATGCGTTCGAGATGCACTACACTAGCCTGTCCCTTGCAGTCGGGGGAGGAGTAAAGAGACGGCCATCAGCTCGGAGGTTTCCGTAGTGTGCTGAATCAACGTCATTAACTCTTATACAATAAGAATATATTTACCATATCGCCTAATCTTCATTTTCATCATTAATGTTTTGTTTGAATATCAGATATTCGATATAAAGATTGATTACATACAGGAACTTTTTAAAGAAAAAACATTTAGCACACATCGTGCTTTTCGTCACATAATCTGACCAATGAGAATAAAGTGTGTCGTCATCAAGGCTTTCGCAGCCGATTTTGAGCAACTGCAGCGCCTGACCTGTGCGACTGCTCTGGTACTTTGACGGCACATGTGATCGAAAGGCGGCTGCAACGCCGCATTAAGTCGAACGCACCTGTTATCTCTTAATGGCATGTCACGATGACTCACCTGAACGCTTTCGATTGGTCTTTGCATTCATAAATCATGAATCATGTGTGATTGGTCATAGTGTCCAACGCCGTACAAACGCATAAAACGAAATATGATGTAAACACATGAATTAATCCCACAACGGACACTCATTTCATTTTCAATTTATTTGCAACCATGATATATTTCGTTGTGTGCATGGGGCACATTTGTTACATTTTGCTCTCATAATTTACAGTTAGGCCTTTGTGGTTTGTTTCACAATTTTCTGCCAATTACGTCATTCCGTCAATAGGCGGCGACAAACGACATCATTTCACGTCATTTAAAAAAACGAATTATTCCACTCTATCCATTCATTCAGAAACATAGCTACTGTGTAAAAAGTCCATATATTTGACATATTGTGTATCTGAATATTAGCGGTGACGAATCGTCACTAGCTACATCAATTATTTACAAAACACTACAAAATATATGGTTATTTTGAACCCCTTTACGAAGACCTGGGGTACCAAAACAACAACTCTGAAGCTCCTAAACTATATATGTTGAGGATACATATAAATATTCTCGCTGATGATTTTGAATCTCCCTCTGGAGGACCACGCAGTACGCACTCGCGTAGTACAAACGCCTGACTGAATAGCGTGACACATACTACGCGCATGCGCAGTACCGTCGGCGTTTCGGGGGGCGTTGCTGGCGTTCGGCAGAGGGGCGGGGCGAAGGTGGGTGTGTGGCTCAGCTGATACCGACTATCATCATCATCATCCTCCTCCTCATCATCACCTGAGACCTGCTCCTGTCAAGAAACAAGCCCCTCGGTTTTATGGACGCGACGCGACCGGCTCGGTGAATGAACGCGGCTGACGTGACGCGCGTCGCTGTCCACGGTGCTGAAACAGTGAGTACGATCGCAGTCATGTGGATTTCATACGCGAAACGACAGCGCTGTCGATGTGTGAAGCGACTGATTATAGAAGAATAGACACAGAGAGGGAGAGAGATATTAAGAGATAGAGGGAGAGAGAGAGAAGCTCCACTATCACTGCGACTCACTCGACTGGAAGTAAACCAATGAACGGATCTCCATTCTCTCTCGCAGATAAAGGACGCATTATGTAATGCACTGATAGTGGGAAGGAGGGAAAAAGCTACCCATCTCCTGGTTTCCATCTTCATGGTGCGTCTTTGTTTGTGTGGAGAGCAGAAAATGGAGAGTGTGTCTATATTAAGATGCAGTGTTTTGATGCTCAAAGGGATCCGCGCTGTCAGAAGGTGCTGCAGATCTCCTTTCAGATGTTGGATAACAACAGCGCGTGCAATCTTTTGTGCAGACGCGCGAGCTCGGAGACAGTTGGTCATCTGGGGTTTCACATGATCGTGCAACTTGTTGTGCATTCGTTTGCGTGAAGGTTAGCGGCCTTGTGGAGCCAATAAAAGTTGAACTATACCTTACCTCGCGCACAAAGCCACACGCGCTCACCTCGTGGCCCAGAACAAGCCGAGGTGCCAATGCAAATTTGTGCGAGATGTGTAAGTGCGAGAACAGATGAGGTAATGGCAAAGCACTGGAGTGTGAACCCTCTGTTGGCCGGTCATGGTGCTGCAGCTCGTTGTGAGATCAAACAGCTTCTGTATTTCGTGGTGTGTTTTCATGCACATGGATGTCACGTTACCGGTGTGAAACACAAGCCTGGATCAGTCTGGCTGTAACGCAGTTAGGTTTGATATTAGTGAGTGCGTTTGTTTGTGTTGGATTAACTGTTAATGCACTGAAGCTCTCTATTGTTTTGCTGTCGTCTCACCTGTGTTTACTGAGCAATTTGTCATGCTACTGTTTGTGGCCTTGAATAAAATGTTCACAGTTGGATCATATTTATTGTTATCAGGCTACTTGCGTATTTGTAAACTGCTATTCAAAGGTTTGAGGTTAAAAAAAGTTTCTTCTGCTCACCGAGGCTGCATTTATTTGATTAAAAACGCAGTAACAATGTGAAATATTATTATAATTTCAAATATATTTTCTGTTTTCAGCATCGTTACTCCAGTCTTCAGAGTCACATGATCATTCAGAAATCATTCTAAAATACTGATTAGCTGCTCAAGAATAATTTCTGATTTCTGTATTGTTTCTGTGGAAAGCATGGGGTTAGCTGGATTTATAAAGAAAAACAAAGAAATTAATAATTTTATTTCCAATAAAGTTGCATTACGATGTGAATTTATTCTTAAAATCCAATGTATTTGTTAAGATCCAGGGGGTAAAACATTGTTTTGAATATAAAGATCAGGGTAAATTTCACTTATTCTGTCTTTTAGAAAACATGTCACTATCTTCTGTAAAGTAAATGGATTAAATGTTTAGGCAAAATAAGAAAAATGTACACATTTCGGTATGTTCAAAAGTTTTCACACCCCTCTTAATACATGTTTTTATTCTTCTGGAGCATCAGTGAGTGTTTGACCTTTCTGCAAAAGTTCCTTATGTGTCCCTCAGGTGTCCTCGGTGTGAAAACACGCATCTCAAAATCATACAGTCATTGTTAGGTTCAAATACACAAAAATCTTGGAAAACCAAAGAATTTGTGGGAGCTGAAGGGCTTTACTGAAGAATAGCAGGCAGTTTAATTGTTGATTCATGAAAAACTATTAATAAACAAAAACACACAGCTGTGGATCATTCAAGAAACAACACAGTATTAACAATTTTGGTAAAATAATTACAATTTTGCAGATTCTGAAAGGTGCATGTAAAGTCATGGTTTCATCTGTATTTGAAACAGAATCTTCTGTAATATCATAAATGCACTCTTAAAAATAAAAGTGCTTCAGGATCTCGTAGAAGATTTTTTTTTCTAAATGGTTCCATAAAGAACGTTCTGAAAAACCTTTCTCTTTCACAAAAGCTTATAAAAGATAATTGACTTAATAATTGACATTCTTTGACTGTATGGTTCTTCTGTGGCATCGCTATGAAGAACCTTTCGAGCACCTTTATTTTTAAGAGTGTGTGATTGAATCTTGGTCCTGTACTCTGCAGTGTGTGTTTCTGGGGGTCGGGCAGCTGTGACGGCCCATGTGGAGGCTCGCGGCGCTGACTGACGCTCTGGTTCCCCAGCATGGGCAGTGTGGGCAGCGGAGTGGCCGGTGAGCAGGAGTTTGCCATGAAGAGCGTGGGCACCCGCACCACCCTCCCTCGTGGCCCTCCTCTGTCCCGTCTCCACGCACCTCCATCCGCCTCTAGCGACAACACCGCCACGGATCGAGGCCAGCTCAACACCGCCTCGTCTCGGCCCGGCAATGGGGACAAGGCCGCACACAGAGCCGGAGGGGTGTCTCTGGACGCTTGTGGTAATGTGGTGGGTCACGGCACGGAGAAGAACCACGAGGTTAAGGGCAGAGACGGGAACAACAGCAAGAGAGACAGTCGCACACCGCCCAAGATCCTTACTGTGTCCGGCAAACTCGAGCAGGTACGACTGACACAGATCTTTCTTTCTTCCTTACCTTACTTTTAAAGCACTTCCACACATCTACCAGCTGACCAAAGTGCTGTACAATACAGCTACAAAAAAACAACTTGGAAACAGACAGACAGAGAGATCGAGAGAGAGATAGATAGATTAATAATGGCGGTTTACTGATGTATAATTATAAGAATCTGCTTTGTTTCCTGCTTCAGAACAACTCTGCTCTGGTGCGTCCGTCTGCCTTCAAGCCCGTGGTGCCCAAGAGTTTTCACTCCATGCAGAACCTGCTGGTTCAGTCGGGTGGAGGACGCTCTGCTGGCTCCGATGCGCCACAGTCCCTCTGTGAGCAGGACAGTCCGGATCGGGACCCTTCTGCTGGAAACGACTGTCCGGCCGGGATGACCGACTCTGGGAGGAACTCGCTGACCAGCCTGCCCACCATGAGCTACGGCCCCGCTCAAGCCCTGGGGCCCCTGAGTGCCTCCACCAGCCACATCAACAGACTGAGCAGCACCGCGCCGCCACTCGACAAACCAGACAAACCCAGCTATCAGAATGGCCTGAGCGTGTCCGACAGCGGCCAGTCCTCCTCCGGGAAGAGCTGCTTATCCTATCAGAGACTGTGTCATCTGACGGACACCAGCGCCACCGTCCAGCCATCGCCCTCCACCGACGACATCATCCAGGACCTGGAGGACCGGCTCTGGGAGAAAGAGCAGGAGGTGATGAACACAATAGGGGAAATCTGTGGTTTTGTGCTTAAGGGTCAGAAAAGCAAAAATCTGAATTGTGATCTACAGACATATTATTTAATTTTTTGACTTTTACATTTACACTAATTACATACGTGTAGTAGCCTTTTTAGTATACTTTGAAGTAGTCTTAGTAAATGACTAGTTACTGGTGAGTTTTCTGTAAGTGTAAGTACACCACTATGTCCATGTTTAATTATTATTTTATATATACATGTATATATTTTGTTATATGAATATATGCATTACACGTATTGTTTTGATGGTCAAACCCTTCTCATCTTTGACACAAATGCATCTTGATTCACAAATATCTTGAAAACAAGACAAGCACACTAAGTGAGAGGATGATTTTTGCCAAAGCATCCCTCCACTTCTCTTCTGAGTTTTTCTCCGGGCTGTGACTCTTCTTCAGGTGATTCACATGAGACGGAACCTGGACCAGAGCGAGGCGGCCATCGTGCAGGTGTTCGAGGAGAAGCAGCGGGTCTGGGAGCGAGAGATGGAGGATCTGAGGCAGAACTACGCCGGGCGTCTCCAGCAGGTGACCCACCGGGCCCAGCGCACCCACCAGGCCCTGCAGACCCACATCGTCCGCCTGCAGCAGGACAAGGGCCGGCTACAGGACGAGATCAGCGCCCTGCTCGCCCAGAGAGAGGAGCTGGAGCGCAAGTGTCTGGATTACCGCAAGGAGCAGGCCGATCTCCTGCCTCGCCTCGAGGAGACCAAGTGGGAGGTGAGAGGAGATAGATCCAGACTCCAAGAGAGCTCCTCAAAGATCCTTACAGTGATCCGTTCATAACCAATTTAACCCCAGCGGTCACTAATATTATGGACAGGTGTTTTTCAAAATAAAGGCTCTCAGTTAAATATATGTGCAGTTTCACATGTTTATTGCACATTGTCACATGACTAGAGCAGTTTATTACATTATTTTGGTATATGGTACATTGCTTGTACCATGAGCAATATAAAAGATTATTCTCTCTATGATTTGTTAATGTTCATGCTCACCCCAAGGCTTAATTAAATATTAAATAAAAATTAAATATTAAAAATAAATTAAACAAAAAACAGCAATATTGTGAAATATTATTCAAAATACCTATTTTCTGCTCTGTAATATATATTGTACAATAATATATAGTTAAATGTAATCTTTATTGTTAAATTATAAAAGTACTAATTTATTTGTTTAAAACATATTTTACACTGATAATAATCAGAAGTGTGTGTTGAGCAGTAAATCGGTATATTATTGTGATTTCTAAAGATCATGTGACACTAAAGACTGGAGGAATGATGCTGAAAATACAGCTGATCATCACAGAAATAAATTACAGTTTACTATTTATTCAACCATAAAATTGCTATTTTAAACTATAATAATATTCCACATTTTACTGTATTTTTGATCAAATAAATGTTGCCATGGTTAGCCAAAAAGAAACCAATTTGAATTATTCCTAACTTTTAGCCAGTAGTGCACTATTTCTGGGAGTATTTCAGGTAAACAGTTTAAGTCTAAGGAGCTCAGGAACTGATAGAGACCTGGAGCAGACTAAACTAAACCTGGCTTTGGTTTCTTTGTGTTGATCAGCTGTGTCAGAAAGCGGGCGAGATCTCTCTGCTGAAGCAGCAGCTGCGGGAGAGTCAGAACGAGGTAACGCAGAGGGCCGGAGAGATGGTGGCCCTCAGGGGCCAGCTGAAGGAGCTCAACGGCCAGATGAAGGAGCGCGAGGAGACCATGATCGGCCTGAAGGACTCGTACACCAACAAGAGCCGCGAGCTGGAGAGATGTGAAGGAGAACTGAAGAGAACGCTGACAGAGGTGCCCGACTTTAACACACATGATCCTGACTAAAGTCCTATTCAATAACAACAACAGTAAAACTATTACTAATGCTGACACATGAGGTTAGTGCTTTCCAAAACCTATAAGCATTTAAGTTGGCTGTGTGTTTGCATTAAAGTATGACTGATATGCACAAATGTTATAAAAAGTTCTCACTAAGCTTATTTGTCAAGTTAAACTGCCATGCATTTGACTTCGTTTTTCATTTCTACATATATATACACAAATATACACTAGCAGGAAAAGGTTTGGAATAATTAGGTTTTTGTTGTTGTTTTTTAAAAAGACACCTCTTTTGCATTCGTCTGATAAAAATAATAATTAAATAAAATAAACAAAATTCGTTAATATTGTGAAATATTATTATAAATTAAAAATAGCTTTTTCTATAGTTATGACCATGGTATAATTGGGATAATGCATGCCAGCTGTATATTAATAATATTGTCCTCTGCTAACTGTTCAGAATCAGAATCGGCCCTTATGATTGGTTTTCTGCTCTTCTCTCTCGGCAGGTGTCGATGCTGCGTGACAAGCTGGTGGTGTTCGAGGCCGAGGTGCTGGGTCTGAAGCGGGCTCTGAGCGAGCTGAGCTGCAGGAACGATCACGCCGTGTGCCTGCGGGACATCAGCGGCAGCAGCAGCTTGCCCTGGGCCGGACTGCACTCGCCCCGCTCGCCCGACACCCTGCCCCTCGACAGCTTCCTCAGCCTGCAGAGCGACGAGGCCAAGGCGCAGCGGCAGGAGGCCGGAGAGCTGCGGAGACAGCTGGAGCGACTGCAGGGCGAGCTGTGTCTGGAGCGGCAGCAGAGAGAGCGCCAGGCCCTCACCTTCGCCCAGGAGCGCCACACCTGGCAGGGCGAGAAGGAGCGGGTGCTGAAGTACCAGGCCCAGCTGCAGATCAGCTACGTGGAGACGCTGCAGAGGAACCAGGCGCTGGAGGAGCGGGTCGGTCAGCTCGGAGCCAAACAAGGCACCACACCCGGATCGCCCGGATCGCCGCCCATCAGCCTCTCCATCCCCGTCCTGGTGACCCAAACATTGTCATCAGTGCCGCGTAATAGTTTTGTGGAAACTGTGCAGTATAAGGCAGAAAACAAGACCACTCATAAGTCAATTTTTCTAAATAAATCATCTTTCCATTGATGTATGGTTATAAGATATTTCTCTGAGATGCAACTATTTGGAAATCTGGAATCTGAGGGTGCAAAAAAATCTAAATATTGAGAAAATCACCTTTAAAGTTGTTCTTGTAAAATTCCTAGGGCAAAGTAAATTCTATTTAATAGAAATTGCATTTATTTCAAGCTCAGTATACTACAAATACATTTTCATATTTATGTACTTAATAAAATGCCATGCAATTGTACTGTTAGTCTGCTAAACTGGATCAACTCATTTTGAATTAAACACACTTTAATAGTGCTGAAGTAGTGCTGAAGTCTAATTAAACACATACTTAGTATATTAGATTGTGCTAAAGTGGAACTACAAGTATACTTTAAAATATTTAGCATTTAAATACACAAAGACTGGAGTAATGATGCTGAACATCACAGAAATAAATGACACTTTAACACAGATTCACACAGAAAACAGCTGATTTAAATTATAATAATATTTCAATATTGTTCTTGTATTGTTTCAGGGGGAGAAAGAGCGTGTGCTGAAGTATCAAGCGCTGGAGGAGCGGGTCGGATCTAAACTGGGAACTAGACCCGGGTCGCCCGTCAGTCTGTCAATCCCCGTCCCGCTGACCGCCTCTCTGTCCCCGACCGCCGGAGATCCCAAACCGCCCGCTCTGCATCAGCTGGCACCTCCGTGGCCCGGACCTACTCGCCTGGAGCGGATCGAGTCCACGGAGATCTAGACGCGAGACAATCGACTGTTCTGTGTGAAGACTAAAGAGGGCCGAGATCAGCCTGTTACTGCAGCAGATGAACGAATCGAGCGTGATGCGCATTCCTCCAGCTTTCAAACCTTCTGCTCATCAGTGATATGGAGGAGAAACGCTTCACTAGTCTGTGTGGGTCGGAGTCTGGAATTATTAGGATTTGTTAAAGCTTTAAAAGTAGTTTCCTCTGCTCACCAAGACTGCATTTATGCAGTAAAAATAGTGAAATATTATTACATATCTGTTTTTTTATGGAAGCATGCTTTCGGCATGTAATAAATTACTTTTAAATCTTTATTTTTTGCGAGTTTGCATATTGCAATGGTTTTTTTCTGCTACTTTTATGTCACGATTCAGAGTTTGTGTCTCACTATAAAGGTGGAGTTGAGCTATAGGGTGAGTTTAAAATGCAAAATTCATAATTGTTATGAATACAATACAATTTTGCAATTGTAGAAACAAGCTTCCATAGAAATATATTTTAAATGTCATGTATTTCTGTGATGTTCAGCATCATGACTCCAGTCTTTAGTGTCTGATTATTATCATCAATGTTGAAAACAGTTCATATTTTTGTGGAAAGTGTGATGTATTTCATTTTTCAGGATTCACAGATGAACACAACGTTCAAAAGAACAGCATTTATTTGAAATGGAAATCGTTTGTACCATTATAAACATCTTCCCTTTTACTTTAGATCCAATTAATGCATCCTTACTGAATAAAAGTATTAATCTCTCTACGTTTTTCTCTTTTTTGCTCAGTAATGTATTAGTTTCCACAAAAATATTGAGCAGCACAACTGTTTTCAGCACTGATAATAATCAGAAATGTGTGTTGAGCAGTAAATCAGTATATTATGTGACACTGAAGACTGGAGTAATGATGCTGGAAATCACAGAAAGAAATTATTTGTTAAAATATATTCACATGCAAAACGGCTCGTTTGTAATTGTAATAATATTTCACATTTTTCTCTATTTTTTATCGGATAAATGCAGCCCTGGAGAGCAGAAGAGGCTTCTTTCAGAGTGTTTTGTGTTTCAGGGATGCTGGGAAGCATCAGCTCCCGTCACTGCTGCTGTCTGCAGCGACTAATCGTGAACAGCAGGGGTCATTGGACGACAAACAGAGGGCTCCTATCTGCAGGCAGAATTACTTGAAAAAGAAAAAAAGAGAAGCTATTTCTGTCAGAGTTTTTTTAATTTGGCTGAAACCCGAACCGAACTTGCTTTCCTAATTCTGCAGTGATGCTTCTGGAAGGTTCTGAGAGCTGCTGCTATGTTCAGTGTGTTGTGGGTAGACAGGCAGGCTGTGAAAATGATGGTTATTTATGTGAAATCGTTATTTCCAGTATACCGACATATTGCGTGTGCATATTTTAAAAAGATGAACATTATTGTTATTTCATCGTTCTGATTATTGTGAATAAAGCCGATATTTTAGCTTTGTTTTTCTGTAACATGTAACACTTTCCACCGATGAAAAGGTTCAAATGCATCAACGATTTCCAAAACCATATTCCTTTTGATGTAGTTCTGGTGTAATCATTTGATTTGATGATGTAATTAATTGATTTAGAGATCAAATGCTATGTTTTTATACTTCTATTGTTTGTTTTTATGTTACTGTAATGATTTGCGTAAAAGCATATCTGATCAAAACGCATTAAATCACAAAGACACAAATCTATCAGCATTGAGATGTTTGATTAATGTATATAGCTAAAATTAACACATTCTCTGTACACATTCAGAATTTCCCATCTGGAGCTAGTTGCAAAGACTGTTTAAAATCACCTATTTTTTTCTCTTTAAGGTCAAAACTTTTTTATTATAAAAAGGTAGATGGTTCGAGCACTGGTAGACAATATATTTATTTTATTTTATTTTTTAAAGAGGAAATATTTCTATCATGACGAGTTAAATATCCTAAAAAGTAAAAAAAAAAAGCATTCCGATTGTATGATAGAAAGGATGACCCCGATGAAAAAAAAACACCATATGCTGGTTAGGTATGTTTAAAAGATGGGGAATTGGGATACTGGTTTGAGCAGGTTTACACTGGTTTATGTTGGTCCTTGCTGGTCTAGGACCAGCTAAAAACAAAGGACCAGCAAGGGACTAGCATATTCCAGTATACCAGCTTCAAAACAACCAGTTTGAAGGGAGCACAAGTTTGCCTTTTAGGTTAAAAACATTTTGTGTGACAATTAGAGATTATACTGTAATTGTAATTAAACTCTAACTGTACTCATATATGCAATGCTGATTTAATTGTTTAAATTAGTCAGTAATTAGTCAAAACAAAGCTTGGCAGACTTGTTACTTAATTGTTCAGATAAACAGTGAAAACTCTTATTCCAAGACGCAGGCTAGAATCTGTGATTATTTAATACAGGATTGACTCCGGAGCAGGGACTGACCGATTCACATTCACCTCGAAACATTAGATTCATCCGCGCTCCAGCGCCGGAGCACGACCCACGCGTGGAATATAACTCCGCGAGGATCTTCAAACATAGATGGCGACAAAGAGGCAAAACTTACGGACTGCAGCTTCGATCGCAATTGAATTCAGTAAGGTAATATATATATACAAAAATATATGAATATAATTTTAATACTGTATATCCTTTTAAAGGTTTTTGGGAGATGGTGTTTATGTTGTGTTGATATTTTTGTGGCATTTCTATGACTAGCGCATATATATATAAATTATATCGTATCTAAACTAGTATCTAAGCTAAATAGTTTTTCCCGCTCTTAGACACGTGTATATATGTTCGCGCCAGCAGGTGGCAGCAGTGAGCCGCAGGCGCATTTGCCCCGGAAGTAGCGGTGACGTCAGCGCCGCGTCTGTTTCTTCTCCTGTGGGTGAGTTTTGTTTTCATCAGTGTTCTGTTCAAATGTTCTATGTTTTATTTACACATATCTCGAGCTTAGAAACGCTTTCTGTCTGTACGATCGCTCGGGATGTTTGACGTCAGTAACGAACACATAATGAAGTCAAAATTATACTGTGTTTCTTGCTATATTATAAATTATGTAGTATATCAAAATTATATATAAATATCTGTACTTGTGCAGCTGTTAATGACGTGGTTCAACAAACAGTATGCGTATAGTACAGAAGTATATTTCTGCTCTAAAGGTTTGGTTTCAGGATCTCTGTAGAAATGGCCTGTTCTGTTGTGGTGTATGGTTTCTATAATGCTGAGATGTCTCTGAGTCACAGGTATTGATAGATTGTCTTTCAGTGCTGTAGATGCAGTGGCCATGGTGCTCAACCTGTGCTCAACACACCTCCAGACCTCCATTCAGTGCAACAAGGTGCCACACAAATAACAGCCTGTCATGCTTTTAATGCAGTCTGACCTCATGCTAAAATCACACTCATACACACTGATAATATACAGACTGAAGTGAGATATTCAGGCATCACAAATGAAATGCAAAACAATGAAATCCTATTGAGATATATCCTCTTATCTGTTATTTATGAAGACAAATATTCCATGAAAATTAATAGCTACATAATATAAAAATATAATCAGAATGCTGAACCCATTTACAATTTTATTATTGATTCAGAAGCCGATTCTTGTATTTTTTCTTGTAATTCTTTTTATGGCATTTAACATTTTAATTTCTTTTTAACAAGCCTAAACTAGCTTCAGAGCTAAAATTAAATTATTTACAAGAAAAAAAAGGGCACAGAATGTTCCTTGGAAGAAAGAAATACAACTATTTTCCTTTTATAACTGCTCTCTGAAATTCCTTTAAATAACCCGATTGAGTAACACAGGGTTAATCTCTGACTGCATTGTGTCTTGTGTGCGTCTGAGCTGACCTTGCGATGTTCTCTACCAAGAATACCTCAACGTGTTCTGATATTGTCATTGGTCCTTCAACGTCTTGTTCTTGTGTCTCTGACAGCTGTGCGCCGACGGTTACGATGTCTCCAACCTTCTCTCGGCGGATCCGGCCGTCCGCCGCAAGGGTTTCAAGCTGGAGTACTTCCTCCGGCCTCCTGTCCACGTCACGCTGAGCTTCCAGGTGGCGATGGAGCTGTGTCGGCTGGATGTCGAGCTCTGGCCGTGGGGAATGGATCAGGGAAGAAGCTCGCGAAGGCTGGAGATCCTGACGAGTTCGGAGCGAGGCGGTCATCGGTTTGATGTCGTGTCTCGTTGTGATTTAGGGGAGGAGCTGCAGGTGTGTTTCCACAACCCTGCGTTTAAACCTCGAGCGCCGTTTAGCGACGCTCCTCCGCAGACGCCGGCAGGAGCAAAGACGCAGGAGCTTTGGAAATGCTGGTCGGCGGCTGAGCTCAGAGTCAGTATTCCTTTCAGCGGAGCAGCATCGGCGCTCGGCATCAAGTCGCTGGCCGTCTGGGCTGTTCCTTCCCGCAGCTGTAGTGCGTCTGAACTAGAAAAGATTTGGGATGCACATCTGAAAAGCATGCAGAAACCCCACCGTATCACCACCGCACCTCCCAAACCAGATCCGGTGCCGACCGAAATCCCAATCCCGGAGGAGTTCCTCGATCCCTTAACGCAAGAGCTCATGGTTTTCCCAATGATCCTGCCTAGCGGGGTGGTAATCGACAACAGCACGCTAGAGGAGTACCAGAAGAGAGAAGCCACTTGGGGGCGTTCACCCAACGACCCGTTCACCGGCGTCCCATTTACCCAGAACTCAAAGCCACTTCCAAACCCTCTCCTCAAAAGCCGCATCGACCGCCTGGCTCTGCAAACGGGATGCACAGGAGTCGGAAACAGGAGCAATCTAACTAAACCTCAACCATCCAGACTCACAGTGGAGGTTAAAAACCTCACAGACTCCGGTTTAGGTCATGAGCGCACAGACAGTTCACAAGCATCCGCTTCAGACTCTAAAACAAGAGCGGATTCCTGCAATTCAGGGCCGACACAGAGCCGTTCTGCTAAAAGAAAGCATGAGTCCAGTTTTCCCTCCACCAGCGCTGATCCTGATCGCTCTGTTTTGAGGAAAGCTGCCTCAGGTTTGTATAGAAGCTGCTACAGAATAACAACAGAAGATAAAGCTACTTTTTAGCTCACAATTTACACTTTTTAGCAAATTTTTGCATTTCTTTTGTGATGGTGATAATAACCACTGTTAGAAATTCTTTAATAATTGCATCCAATATATGTGTGTGTGGTGTATTATTGATATATAAATACACATGCATATGTATATTTCAGGAAAGCATTTTTTTATAGTATATAATATAATAATATATACATATCCACATGCATATATTAATATATATAGTAATAAACTTCCATAGCTTCACTGTGAAAAAAAAAAACCTTGCTAAGTTCAGATTCTTCTGTTTTTGCAATTATTTTTTAAATAATTGCGTTAGTGCTGTCAAACAATTGATTGTGATTACTTGCATCCAAAATATGTTTTTGTTTACATAATATATGTGTACCTATTTCAATTACTTCATCCAAGTACTGTTACTGATTACATTTGATAATCTCATTTTCAAACATGTAAACTAGACCAGGTTAACCGTACAGTAGTATTTAACACTGATTACTGTGAAATACTTGATTTCTGAGGTTAAATACAGATTTAAAACCGTAACGAGATCTAGTTTTAGAAGTGAAATCAAATCTTTGAGTAACACTGTCTTTGAAGAAAGAGTTCATTTGAAACTATAAAGCATTTACACAAACCCAGGGGAAATGAAAGAGTTAATGATTAAACGCGTGCACTAGTCTGTGTCCCAAACCCCTAATCCATTGGTGACTCGTGTTTTAGAGCTCTCTCTGCAAATAATGAGAGAAATCTATTCAGTTTGGAGAAAGAAATTAAAAATATTAAGTGACCCTGCTTGTAATTGTGACTTTTCATAAGTTACTGTAACTGATTACAATTATTTTGTATCCAAATTACGTAATACAACACCGCAGACATCATAACGACTTCAAAAGGAGGAAGTGACAAGTGGCCAGGTATGGTTTCCCATACTAGGAATTAGTGCTCTGCATTTAACCCACCCAAGTGCA
>JAUMHQ010000061.1:724837-741738 GCA_032361165.1 Enteromius paludinosus
ACCTGAGTTAAATATATGAGTGTCACAGCAAAGGGTCTGAATACTTACGACCATGTGATATTTCAGTTCTTCTTTTTAATAAATCTGCAAAAATGTCAACAGTTCAGTGTTTTTCTGTCAATATGGGGTGCTGTGTGTACATGGAGGACAACAATGAACTTAAATAATTATAGCAAATGACTGCAATATAACAAAGAGGGAAAAATGTAAGGGGGTCTCAATACTTTCCTACCCACTGTGTATGTGTGTGCGTGTGTGTGTGTATATATATATATATATATTTATTTACACACAAACACACACGCACATACATCTATATAGTCCTTATTTATTCATAACTTTTTAACAGTTTAAGATTTTTTTTAAATATTACATCAACTATATATTATCTGTGTATTTTTGGGCCATAGCATAATTTCTCAAGACAAATATGCATTTTATTTATATTTCTTTAAAAGCAATCGGGAAGTAGCGTTTATTGTAAGTTGTAAACATGCATCTTTGCTGATCATAGCAGATTTATCATCTTTACGATATAATGCATGACTTAGAATGAATAATTGAAGAAGTTTTATGGAATTGATATAGATGGCTTCAGTAATGTGTTTTGCTGACGGTCATTTCAGTCAGTACGTCTGTGATCGGATCGGATCAGTGAAATATCGCAAAACACGGAAAAGTGCCGTTCTGCATTTGCTTCAAGCTGTTTTATCAATCCATAACGCATGATTGAGCAGATATGTGTCTCACGAGACCAACAAATCAAAGCTGGGATCTTCTGGATCCTGGATTTACGGTGAAAGGCTTCGGTGTGTCTGTGGCTTCGGTCCTGCAGCGTCTGGCAGGACTTCAGACATCTCTGAGGCTTTTTCACCAGGTTTTGGTGGGTATTGAATGTTGAAGCCTGTAATAATTCATGAAGATGGATAGTAAGGAAAAATCAGACCGCCACAAACGTCTCTCAAATCCAGCAGATGCCATGTCCTTGCGTTTAATTATGTTGAAATTGACACCATTTGACACATATTTACAACAAAAATCTATTTATAACACATTATTTTCACCCCAGATACCAATTAGTTGTGATTTTAATTTTTTTTTACATTTGCCGCCATCCGAGGTTTTGCCTATTCGTCAGTAAGATTAATTGACTCATTTAAAAGATATTAAAGTTGAACATGCTTCCTTATTGATTTATGTATTTTAACATGTACAAGTCAGCATAAACATGTTGTTTGAATATTTACATGAATATCGTGTTACACTGAATGACAATGTAACATTATTTCAACCAAATTTTATTCTCCACAAACTTATTTGAAACCTTAAAAGTAGACACTTTACTTAATGTTTTTTTCTATGGGTATAAAATCACTTTTGTGAATTTCTGTTGATGCAGACGTATATATATATATCATTTATTTTATTTAGTTAAATTTCTAAAAAGTTCTTTATTTTTTTAGTTTCATAGTTGTCTGTTATATTCCTGGCTCAAGTCAGTTCAGATTTTATTTTCTTATTTGGTAGCCAGTCACATTTATTTCTATAGTGCTTCACACAATACAGGCTTTTTCAAAGCAGCTTGACATTAGTAAATCCGAAAAATAATGATTGTGACATATATAGATAATATCTGTCTGAGATACTAGTAGAAAATCTGGAATCTGAGGGAGCAAAAATATCTAAATATTGAGAAAATCTCCTTTAAAGTTGTTCAGATAAAGTTCTTAGCAATGCATATTACTTATAAATAATGAAGTTTTAATATATTTATGGTAGGAAATGTACAAAATATCTCCATGGAACGTGATCTTTACTTAATATCCTAATCAATTTTTAGCATGAAAGAAAGATGTGTTCTTTTATCCGTACGACACTGTATTGTGTGTATTAGTGTTTGTTGTAGTGTTAGTGTCGGGGTGTTCTCGTGTCTCTCAGACCTGGACTGATGCTGATCTGATCGTGGCTCATGAAAGCGTCTCTGCAGAGGCGAGGATGTCCCGGGCCCTCAGCTCGCCTGGGGGCCCCGTCATTAAGGGCCCGGTGCTGCGGGTCAGAGGGCTCTATCACCCCCAGGCACCTGCATAATCACACCCAATATATTCCATTGCTTTTTGTGGCATCACACCTGATTTTGGAGAAGTAGGCTGTTGTTTAGGGATGTGCGATATTGACAAAAAAAGAATATCTCAATATTTTCTGAGATTTCTATCAATAACTTGCTGTTTGTGTGCTGGTAGGACTGCTGTGGGATGGCATTTTATGGGCATTTCTACCTTTTATAAAGATTGTTTTTTCCTGTAAAAGAGTGTGTTGTCTTGTGATTCAAATTCTTAAATTGATTCAGTTACAGTAATACAATATTGTTGCCAAGCGATATTATTAAAATTCATCTTTGCAATGTAGAGGAAACATGCAGGACATGAATGCATTTAAGCTGCAATTACAAATGCATAAATAATGTTTTATATGTTATGCATAATGTTGAATACTGATGTTTAAAATTATAAAAAAAAGAAAAAAAAAAGAAAAATGAAAGCCGCCAGCAGGTGGCAGCAAACCACTTTTAATGAGTGAGTCATTGCGATTGAACTGAATCTGAAACTGAACAGTTGATTCATTCAGGAAAGAATCAGTGTCATGTTGCTCAGGGTTTGAAATTATTTTTGTTAATTATATATAGATATTTATTTTTTTTTTATTTCAAAATAAAAGAGCAATATTGTCTCTAAAATGCAATTCTCTTAATTAACTTCAATATAACATTTGTAATTATGCCAATATTTGGTGAAAAATCTTTGTGTGGTATTAAGTAACACTATGAAAATATAAATATGCATTTTCTTCCCACGTATCTTGAATTTGTAATCATTCTAAGAGCATTATGCAAATGCATGCATTCTTTTTTTTATGTTTAAACTGAATTTTTTTGTGGTTGATATTGCGATTTGAACTTTGATTGATTGTGCAGTATTTCACATTTATACAGTGAATTCCATTTTTAATTTCCATTTTTATCAGCTGAATTACTCTATTCTGGCATTGTGTGTTTCTGAATTGCATGAATTCTAATGTCCTGTTTTGGGGTGAACCGGCCCTTTAAGAGCTGCAAAATGTTGAAAAACTGGAGCATGACAAATGGCCCAAATGAAGCCAAACTCATGCGATTTTTCTCAATCCAGTATGCAGTATGAGAATGTGTCTGTGTGTGTGTTTAACCAGCTCTGGATTAGAGTGTGTGTTTTCGGAGAAAGCTGTTTATATGTGTGTGTGTGTGTGTGTGTGTGTGTGTGTGTGTTTAAATTAAAGCCGCATGCATTGACTTCAGCCATTGAATCAACAGCAGAGGAAATTGAAAACATGGCCGTATGCTTCAGCGCTCGGAGCATCTGGATCAGACGCACAATTTTAACTTCCGCTAGCGTCTGAAGCTTAAATCTCACCAACAATACATGAGGCCGTGAATGCTCCTCGTAGTTCCCATGTACACTTTTTATTTCACTACAGGTGATTCATGTTTTGAGTCGATATCTGCACGGTTTCCACTCGCTTTAATACCTGAGCCCACACCACCAGCCCCGAATTCAACATCTCTAATCTTGTCTGCATTTTGACATAAGTTTTTTTGGAAATTATTATACAATTGTTAATTTTATTTTTATATAATTTAGCTGTATATCTATCTATATATATATTTTTTATGAGCTTATAAGTGTGGATTTTATAAATTACTTTTATAAATAAATTTTTCACCTTGCAGGCCCATTTAAATATTAAATTGAATATTAAGTTAAACTAAACATTAACATTCAATTAAATTATTATATAAAATTATATTATATTAAAGTGAATGTTTAATTAAATGTAAACACATTTAACAAATTTAATAAATTACAATTGCAATTAAAAGTTAAAATAACACTAAAAATAAATTAATTACATTACATTTAATATTACATTAATAATAATTTTTTAGAATATAATATGTAACATCATATTATAATATAACTTAATAAATTATATTAAATTAAAAACATTAAAGTAAATAAAATAAAAATTGGATAAACTAATGAAATAAACTTTTAAATGGAATGAAATGAAATGTTCATTAAATTACATATAATGTTAAGTGCAAATGAATAGAATTTAAATTAAGAATAAATGCAAAATAAATTAAATAATTAAAATTAAATTTATTTTAAGTTATCAAATCTAAACTTAAAGTTATGTACATTACAATTTATAATAAAATAATAATACATGTACATTATAATAATAATAATTTTACTGAGCCATATTTCTCACATCATCACAGATTATTTGCTTTAGTTTAGAAAATGGTAGTGTGACAATAACTCATCCTTTGATAGAAAGGTATGTAATGAATAGCTATAATGTTTATTTTGACTGTACTTCAGCAGCCTGAGCTGATTTATTCCTGCAGAGCTGTCTGAGGTTAAGCAGGTCATCAGAGACGTCACAGTCTGACAGAAATCAAATGAATCGAGTCGCTTGCGCTGAGCCTTTCCAGCGGAAGTGAATTAAGTTATTAAAAGGACATGACAATCAAACAATAGGTGCTCCAATAACCCGGTCAAACAATCCCGAGATTAAATGTAGATTTCATTGGCCACGACACCATTTTATTACTCCTCCTTCCTCAGACTAACCGTCTGTTTTGAGAGCTTCGGTCAGATCCAAATCAAGTCCTGGTTTATGAGAAGTGGCGGAATACATCACTTTAGACGAGCCATGAGCAGCAGGACAAGAGCCAAGAAGTACATTGTTTTTTCTATGTAAAATGAAGTGTTTTTATGCATTTTGGTGCAGAAACGAGATCTTCTGAGATCTTCACTGATCATAAAGGAAATTCAGATCAGATCAGATGCATGAAGTGTGCTTCAGCTTTTGTGTTTGTTACCTTTCAGAGGAAGAGCGACACGTACTAAAGTATTTCTGTCATTTCTAATGGTGTTTTGATGAGAGACTGACCTTTCCATCGCGCTGAGAGCCTTTCACGTGTCACTTAATGACGAGATGTCTTGTGTGAACTCTTGTCTTTATCTTACTGAAGTCCTTCAAGGACAGCGCAAACTATAGAAGGATTGCATCCTACTCAAATCTTGCTGGGTTGCCAGGTCTGCGTGACACAGCTAACTCATTCCACTCCAAAACAGCCTAAAGTAGTGCAATAACCACATCCTAAATGTAAAAATGTGTAATTTCCATACCTAAAATGCATATTTTCCAGTCAGTGTTTCGCATGTTGATCGTAAACACAGCTCCTACCAGCAGCCCTCCTTCACGAAATGAAATATCTTGTGCAGTTTAATCATTGGTGGAATACAAAATATTCCAAACCAAGAATTTCAGACATTTCATTTATGCAATATTTTTAATCCAGGGGGTGAACAAAACCCACTGCAAACAGATTAAAAGTAGCCCAGTTCCATGGAAAACACAGACTTGGCAACATGAGCTGCAGGATACAGATTTTAAATACAATAAAATGGAAAAATGTGTATAATAAAAATAGAAAAGGTATAAAGGTTTATATAATAGTATAAACAATTGTCAAATAAAATAAAAATAAATAAATTCAATAATATTAGACATGAAATGTAAAAAGAGAAACATGACAAAATAAATAAAATATAAATGATATATGTTCATAATTATAGGTCCATTGGATGTTGGTTAACGGTGATGCAGATAAAACACATATTGAAATAAATAAATAAAAAGCTTAAATTAAATTCAATTAAATTAAATAATATTAAAATTACAATAAATGCAATTTGCAAAAGAAATACAACCAAAATGTTAATATATTAATTAAATAATAAATTATAAACTGAATTATAAATTAAAAAGTTAAATTTAGTTAAATTAAACATTAAAAATAAATATAATAAAACGTTAAAATAACATAAAAAGCTATAAATATTCAATTTTAAGCTAAATCTTAATGTTTTAAGTGTATTTGTACAGTTTTGTGTTGATTAACGGTGCAGTGAATGAAACGGATGTTTTAGTTACGCCCTGAAAATTAAAGCCAGACGTTCCCACAATTAATTACCATCTGACTCATCTGATCTGTCAGTTTAACTTCACTATGCTCCTGAAATGTAATCGTCAATATTCTGTCCCAGTACTGTCTGCTTCTGGATCAAATATGATCATATATATATCATAAATAATTCTGTCCTGATTTAAACACCCTCATTTTGTTTCAAACTCGTTTAAATCTTTCTAATGTGTTCTAGGTTTAATTTTTATGATTCTCTTTGTTTTCAGAGCTGTTGGAATTATTCACGTTTCATATTTGGGAGGGAGATCAATTTTCAATTATCAATTCACTTATGCTTCAGAATAACCATAAAAGCTATAAAAACACTCAGATGATGTTCTCTATGATCTGTAGATTGTGTCATGCAAGAATCAGATGTAGTTAATTAGTTTAAATCATAATTATATTTAATTAAATAATAAAAATTACTATTATTATTACTTAAGCTATATTTGGGATTATATTACTACAATAGTTATATACGATTGCTGTTGTACAGTAAAATATACTTTTGTAAACTGAAGTTTATAAACTATAAATATATACTTTAAGGAATATCATTCAATTTTCTTCCATAATTGTTTTTATAATTACAATAATAATTAATTATTTTGAATGAAATCAAAACAAAATAAAATTACATAAAAAAATATTAACTGAAAATTCAATTAAAATATTAATTATTATTATAGTTACATTTGGATATTATAATAATAATAATAATAAATATATTTAAGGAAAATCATGCAGTTTTCTTCTATTTTTATATATATATCTATATATCTCTATATATAGATATATATTTATTTATTTATTTTTTTTTTAAATGAAGGAATGCAGAAATATACATTTAATAAAGACTTTTCTCCCCATTGTTGTTAAATTTGTGTACATTTCATAAAATTAAAATGGGGGGGGGGGAAATCGGAGTTGAATTTGAGGCCAGTTTTGTCAGCAGGGCTCTGTGTGTTTGAGGTGAATGAACGTTTGTCTGGTTTATAATTACACGCCTGATTAAAATGCTCGGCGGTCGACTCCGCTTTAATGCCTGATGTTTATTCAAACACTTTTATTCTGCTTTGCTAACTCTATATCTATATTTTTTAGAAATAATTCTCCATAATCAGAACACGTTGAAGGTCAGCGGCTCGGTGCTCTGAATGCGGAGTGTGTTAATTAGTGCTGCTCTGTTAATTGATAAATATCCCTGGCGGGCGGAGTGTGTGTGTGTTTGTGCTCGAGTGACACATGTGATGCTGACTAATGAGACACTTACACACACACACTCTGAGAACTATATAGATTGTTTAACATTTTGCTGCTGTGATATAAAACATGCATCTCATCAGTTTACTGTTACTGTTTAATGAGGCCAATTCTGACAAAACATAGATTGGTTATAGATTAAGTTGTTAGTTAACTGTGATTAATTTGCTGCAACTTCAAGCTCCCAGTGTGTGTGTATGTTTGTGTGTATATATATATATATAAAATTTGTATGATGTTTAGTTCATGCCTATAGCGGTGAGCTCATCTAAATATTATTACTAAGAGTTGAATAATATCGATGACATCATCTTCCACTCAAGCTTATCATCCAGTCAGATTTTCTCTTAAATGAGGTTGTATTTCTTATTAATAACAGCAAAACTCTGACTAGAGAACCGTGTAGAAAAACATGTTCCATGCCAGTGATATCAACTAAAACTAGTACAATAAATATATATTCCTGTTGCACTTTCTATTCATATTTAAATATATACGTTTTTTTTTTATTATGTTGTGTTTATTTATTTAGTTTAATATTGGTGTAAATTAAAGATTTCCATACTTTTTATTTATTTTATTTTTTTATTTTTAAAGATTATTTTATGTTGTTTATTTTAGTTATTTTGGGGTGAAATGAAAGATTCCCATACTTTTTTTTTTGTCTAAGAGGTAAAATATTTATTTGTAGTCCCCCTAAGATTTAAAATTAAATTATTTTAATTTTGATTAATAATATATAATAAACTGGTATCAGTAAATGGCACACAGGAAAACAAATAATTAATCTCTCTCTATATATATATTTTTTTTTTTTAGTGTTCTGTTTTGGTTTGTCATTAACTCATGCGATGTTGCTATAACCTGCTTTTTTATTTTAATTTACAGTTCGTATGTTCATTAACACACACTGTCCCTATTAAGTAAACGAACAAGCCACTGAACCCAGGTGAAGCGCTCAGAAGAGTCGTGATCATGTTTTGTCAGTGATTCTCATCGCTCTTGTAAACGACAGCGACTCTCTGGGCTCGTAAACACCTGCATCTCGGCACAATTAGCCTGATTGATGACGTCCCGGCGACCCGCATTCCATCTCATCCATGCCTTTACTCCCAGCTCCCAGAATGCCTTTCTGCGTGGTGGGTGGCGATATGAAAACGGATGATCAGCACTTTTGACGCTTTAGAGACGCACGTTTGCAGCAGTAAATTGGCTGCTTGTTACGAGCCCAAATAAAGTAATGAGAATGAATGGGTGGCGTTCTCCTGTAATCTATTCCTCGTCTGACGGGAGCCGTTTGTGTGTTTGTCGCTCGATGTCTGGCGCTGTTATTATGAGCGCATGTGCAATATTCCGATTCTGGAGACCGGTGTTGTTCTGGAGATGAATGGTGTGCTGTCCGAAGGTTTTAGACGCTCTTTGAATGAGGGGCAGATGTTTTACTGTTGCTTTCAGTCTGTGTGTATTTACTGAGACGCAAACACCTGCTTCTGCCCACGTTTTTGTCCCTTTTTTAGCTTCTCTTATTCTCTAAATCTCTCTGCTTGAGTGCGTTTTCTTTTTTCTGAGTGCTGCACAAAACCAGCCGAGAAATGTCAGTCCAGAAATCAAAAGGAGCAAATAATGAATTATATTTTGCATAAAGAAAATGGAAATTAACAGTACGTTTCCCGCCAAATCTCATTGCCGTAAAGCAAAAACAAAACAAATTCTTATTAAAATAATGCATTAGTTTAGCTGAAAACATTTTATTTATTTAATAAGTTTATTGGCAAAAAAACGTATACAGCATGCATTTAACATTGCAGTCAATGACTCTGAAAATGATAGAAAAATAATGATAGCAATAATAGTGTTTTTTAAAGAAATAAAATGCACCTATGCAGATATTATGCATTTAAGTCCTTATTTTAATTTAATTTAATATAATTAGTTTTTTCTATTGTTCTGAAGAGTTTCCTAAATCTCACCAAACCTGTCTAGAAATGTCACCAAAATCAAAAGCTAAGAAATTAAATGCATATATATTTGCAATAATGCAAAAATGAATAAATTAATTAAATTAAATTAAAAATAAACAATTTAAAGTAAAATGTAATCTAATGTAAATTAAAGGAAATTAGCTTGAAATGCAAGTTTTTTTTTTTGACCTTTTAGGGTCATTTGCAATTGAGTTTTTCATTGTTGTTGTGGTAATTATGCATATTTCTGTCTGATCCTTATTTATCAAAGTACAAAAAATAAGCACACATTTTTTGGGGCCATTTAAGCATGCAATGAAGTTTGATTGAATTTATTACAGAAACAAATCACTGTGAAAATTTTATAGCTGTAGTATTAAAAGTGTGTCGTTATAAATTCTTCAGCAGTGAGAAAATTCCTACTCTTAAGGCCTCTTTTTCTTTTTCCTAATGTAAATATGATTTCTGGTTTGTGCTTGTTGGGGTGAAATACGACCTGAACATGTTTCCAATCATTCAGTCACAAAACAAATGATGATTGTCATGATTGAGGAATTTTGATGGGTGGAAATAAAGGTTTGTGAACGGTTAAAGCATATGAGTTATGGCTCTGTGACTCACTGGCGGGCGTTCATGATCCAAAGAGTCCAGCTTTATCCACATTACTGACCAGAGCAGGACCCACTGCTGTTTTACTGAGTTCACCGACGTCCAGCTGCCAGAAACACTGAGCTCGTCCGGTCCCGAGCTGCCTTCTCCGTTTGAATCGAATCTCACGAATCTAAAGAATCAGTCGATAATGTAGCGCCCCCTGTCCAATAACCACAATAATCCGTCGTAAATACAACCGCTTGAGATCAATGTCTCAAGCTAGAAAAAATGACTTATGAAAAACAATATATAAATAAATATATATATTATATTACACTGTAAGTCAGCCCAAAATCAAGATATAAAAAAATGTACAATATTGTTGTATTCATATGTAGTATAAAGGATCGTTGATTATTTATTTATTTTTTATTGTTTTACATAATTTCTGTGATAATAAGACATTTTGAACTGATTATTTTGCTGTAATGCTAAATAAATAAATGAATGAATGTAATGCATCAGTGACCAGTTAAATTTGATTTATTTATTTGTTGACTAAATATTTATATTTGTATACCATGCCTACAACAATGCAGTGTGATTTAATAATTGATGCTGATTTAAATGAATCATAATGTAAATATAATAGTAATAAAAATAGTAGTAGTAATAAAACATTATGTAACAATATTGAATTATTTTTGGTGTATTTTAGCGTAATTTAGTGTATGATATAAATATGATATAAATAATAATCATTGATCATTTAGATTTGCATCGCAGTGTTTTGCATAGTTTTCATCACAACGCACATTTCTATTAAAGTCTCTTTGCTGTAATGAAAGAAAGTCATTTATGTAATGCATCAGTAAACTTTTATTTTAGTTATATTTATTTATTGGTGAAATATTCATGAAGCATGCATATAAGAAACCTGCCAAGAAATGTCACAAAAAAGGTGTTTATATGTTGCATGAAGAAAATGAAGCTAAAATGTAGGCTCATCAATAATGTTTTTTTTTTGCATATTGTATTATTTTTCAAAGATTTCCTTGCACTCTGCTCTTGAGTGGAGAGCTGTCTGAATGCAGTCCCTGTCCTGCCCTGCTATAATTACGATATTACAAATATCAAAATTATTGAATATTATTATAATTCAATGTAAATATTACAAGAAAATTGAAAAAATATTTAAAAATAATATAATTATGCAATTTCAATTAAAATAATATAGCTTGTGTATTAAATTGACAATTTAATTTCATAATTCATGTTTCTAATTGTTATCAGTGCATGTCACTGCACCTTTCATTAAAAAAATAATAATAATAACCATATCTTTGCTTCTGAAAAGATTTTTCATGTCTGTTGATGTAATCAAGGCTGCACATCATGGAAAGATAATGTTAAGCATTGATATTGTAGAAGATGCAAACTCACGTTTGGGAGCGTTATGGTTTTATGACATTCCTGTATTAACTTTAATAAAACATGTTCAGCTGTACTGAGCTAGAAATAAACACTATCGAAAGAATTCATAAAGTCACAACAGCAGTCTGACAGATGACACTAATGTTCGGTGAATTCAACTTTTATGATTGATGACAGTGAGCCTAATATTTCTGAGATATGCAGATATGCCTCTTTGTTATGCTTAATTAAACTGTGTGTGTGTGTGTGCGCTTGTGTGTGAGTGTGTGTGTGTACTGGTTTGACTATACTTGTGAGAAACCAAATGTCGTCACTTATATAGTGAAAGATGAAAACAAGCCACTAGTGAGGACATTTTGCTGGTCCTGAACATCTTTCTCACATTTGTCAAAAGTTATTTGTGTTTTTTTAATTTATCATTGCTTAATTTTCATCACAATCTTCATTGATTTCAGAAATATTAGAGAAAGATCGATACAAAGGATCAAAGCAAATCTGTTCTTCACACTCACCAAAAGAAAAAAAGGAGGACGTTTTTATTAATATTTTTTATTTCTTTATGATTTATTTTGTTTTTAACATTTTTGCATATTCATTTTATATAAAATGAAATAAAATCTAAATAATGCAATAATAAAAGTTTTATTTAGCTTTATTTTTAGTAATATAAATACGTTAACAGTTTTTAATTTCAAAGATTTACTTTTACTTTTTACTTCTGAGCTGTGTGTGTGTATTATTTGAATGAATTTGTTTTATATTTAATAATATATAACATTTAATGAATGAATGAACAATGAATGATTTGATTGTTCGTGCTGAATAGCTTGTTTGAAATCAAGGCTTTGTTCTGTCCTGTACAGTTTTGAGTGGAGGGCTGTTTTTCAGCAGGTTTTCAGCGTTCAGGAGCTTGTTTCTGTTTGTTTTGACGCGTGTTTCTTCTTCGGTGTTCTTCAGGTGACGGACAGGTCCGTGCAGGCGTTTGCGGAGAACTGTCCGGATCTGCAGTTCGTGGGCTTCATGGGCTGCTCGGTGACGTCTCAGGGCGTCATTCACCTGACCCGGGTAAGCCTTGGATTCAACTTCACAAAGACAACTTATTTTTATTTTGCCTTCACTTCTAAATCTCATTAATGTGTAATGAGGTGAATGGTAAAATGTTGAAGATCCAGCACACCCTGCTGTTTGCACATTAGCATGCTAATGAGAGGAAGTTATCTCCAGCTCACCGGCGCGGCTGAACACTGCTGTAATTGCCTGCATGGAAATTATTAGGTAATGATATTCTTGCTTTTGGTGTTTTGTTTTTTGGCCCAGTTTCTCCTCACAGACACAAACTAGGCCATCAGGATCCAGAAACTCAGTCAAATAATGTCCAACATGCCTCTGTCAGATGATTTGATCTAAACGTATTCTATATTATGTTAACATATTAAACTTGATTGTATTAAAGGAGATTATAAATATAAATGTTTTTATAATCTATAATATACAAATTAGAATAGTACAATTTTAATATAAATATTTTAACTGAAAAGTTGTTATGTAATTAATTAATGTGCAATAATATGCATACAGTATTATATTGAATATTAAACATTATAACTCAAATTAATTGTTGATTTAATTATTTAGTGCAATATTAAAAAAAAATTGTCATAATATAATTTTCTTATATCTACTGAAAGCAAATTAATAAAATCAATGTTATTATAAAAAAAAGAAAATAATATATATATATATATATAAATGTATATATGTATGTATTTATTTCTTTGTTTTATGTTTACATTTATATTTAACATTTCTATTATATATTTTACTTTGTGTAATTTTAGGGCTTAAAAAAAAATCATATAAATAATCATATTTTAAATTTATGATTTAGTTTCCATTATAAATTTTAATTTTAATTAGTTTTATTTTTAGCCTCAGCCTGAAGTTTACCAATTGTAATACTTTGGTACTTTTTATTTGTATTTCTAAAAATATTTTTATACAATATATAATTTTTTTTTTAATATGTTTTTTGTATATTTTGTTTTAATTTTCTAGTTAAATTTTTTTTACTCTAATATTTGTTTTATTTTATGTCAGATTTAGTTCAATTTATCAAAACTATTTTCAATCTAGTTTTAGTAAACAATAAAGTTATTCCATACACACAAAACCATTGCGAACTACACAAGTATGCGTGTTACAGACATGAATTCATTCATTACATATCATTTTAAAGATTCAGTTCAAAGGAATCATTTGTCAGTGTTCTGTTGCTGATTCAGTTGTCGTCCAGCATGTTAGCTCGTGTTGCGGATCTCTGTCTAAACTTTCATGAGGACACAGAAGGCTGACTCGGGAGTTGGTAAAGATATCATTACATTATGTAATTCATCGGGTGGCATCGGCAGGCACAATAGTTATTTAAATGAAGTCCCAGCTCCGTCTCTCCTTGGACACACATTTCCATTTCACTCTACTTCAGAGCAGCGAATGTGAAATTAGCGTCTTCTCCACCAGAGGGACGGTTTTATTCAGATCATCAAAGCTCCGGGCCGCTCTCAGGTGTGGATTATATTTGTAAAGCCCTGAAGAGAGTGGCTCATGAAATAAATCAATCTGAGCTCAGAGGAGGAGAGCGAAGCGACGAGGAAACTTCGTGACCTGATTGCTTTAGTTTCATCTCAAAACTCTGATGGCTTCATACAATCGAGTGTTTTCAAACCGTGCTGCGTGTCACCCATCATGAGTGTCATGGTAGTTTGTGTTAATATTAAAAATAGTTTATTGGCTACGTTTTAAATGTGAGTAAAAAAAATGTTTTAATTAATATTTCAGATTTTTCACCTAATTTTGATTGCATTTTATTTTCAAAAGGAAAACTTCATGTCCAGATTAATTTAGTTTGATTTTAGTGCCATTTTGCTGTACTGATATAGTTTTAGTTGGTATTACCCGTTTATGTACTATTAAAATCCAATTCAAAGGATTTAAAATGTAGGATTTTATTATTATTCTTTTTTCTATTATTTTACGGTTTTAGTGATTTTATTATCTCCTGCTGTCCTTTATGTTTGTCTTTTTTATCTTTTAATATTTTGTAAATATTTTTAGCTTTAGTGCAGTACATTAAAAAACAATGTGTATATTTGTGTATATTTATTTATATATGTATATATATGTATGTATTCACACACACAAATATACACATTCTTTTTTTAACACGCACACACATATGTATATGTATAAAATAAAAAATATTTTACAGTAAAAAATAATTTCAATAATCTAATAAATAAAATTTTATAATAACTATAGAAAATATAAAAATTAACTAAATTTAACAATGTTAACAAAAACTATAATAGTACAGTAATAAATAACAATTGCTAACAAATTATATAGGCATATAAAAATACAATAAAAATTAAATAAAACAAATTTACTGAAACAAACTAAAATTAAACTTAAAACAGAAAATATAATATGATAATTTATATAGAGTATATATTTTATTTTTTATTTTTTCCCCAAAATATTAATGAAATAACACTGCATCTATAACATGCAATGAGAAAATAGTTTTCCATTTCTGAACAGCACATGCTCTTTTTGAGCTGTTTTGTCTGCAGTGTGTCATATCTTGCTGTTTTTCCAGCATCTTATGCATTAATGTTAATGTTCGGCCGCTGGGAGGATATGAAAGCACTGATGTGTGATTATGGATTATGAGTGGAGTTGAGTCTGTTTCTCTCTCCCCTCAACATATGAAGCGGCTCTTCAGAGGTCAAAGGTCACGCTGGATAAGCAGACCGAAGGAGATTTCCTCCGTCTGAAGTCGTCACGTGTCCCCGAGCGATATTAAATGGCATCTGTGTTTGGAATAATAAAGAAGACTCTAATGAGATTTCTATTATTTACACCCGGGCTGTTAAACTCATTTCAGATCGAGCTCCAGATTGGACACAACGTCAAATTACGCCGGACGTTTTTTTAATTTGTTTAACCGCGGTCTCCTCGGTCCAGAATAATCAATATTGCTTTAATAATTAATATTAGTGTAAAACAAACACATTCCCCTCGCCAGAGGCCTTTAGATCACGTATAGGATTGACCTGAGTGCCTCTGATGAATATAATGTGTTTAAGCCCGTATTAATAATAGAAGAAAAATTGCTTTCATTTGGTAGCTTCAGTCATTTTAATGAGCAAAGAAGCACAGCTATAGAAAGAGAATTCAGCTTTTGACGTCTGCTTTAGCAGCTTCGCTAACTCTGGAATGAGTTTCTTCATAAGAAATGTGTCTCAGCAATGGATGTGAATGGGTGCCGTCAGAATGAGGGTCCAAACAGCTGATAAAAACAATAATCCACCTCCTTTCGTCCCTCAAGTCAGAATCCAGCTACATATTTGTTTAAAGCTGCTTTGGACTTTTTCACTGGAGGAAGAGTTATTACATGATATACTTCAATTTGAGTTAAAAACATCTTAATGCTGGATTAGTTTGGTATTTTGTCCTCTCCAGATGTTAACTGATGGACTGGAGTGCTGTGGATTATTGTGATGATCAGGCGTTTGGGCTTTTACTCTGACGGCACCCATTCACTTCCATTGCTGAGACACTGATGCTATGAGGCATTCCTCATAATCTGATGAAGAAGCACACTCATCCTGATCTCAGATGGACTGAGGTTAAGCACATGTACAGTAACTATCCCTGTGTCAGCCAAAGACAGTCACTCCACCACTGTTACGAGATTTATAGGGACCATATCGTGTGTGTGTGTGTGTGTGTGTGTGTGGAGGCGTGATTAACATTGCATACATGCAGCCCTGCATATTTATGTCTTTGTATTAAAACCAGATGTGATTTTGTGCTGCTTGTGTGTGATTTACTGTGTTGTTTATCAAATCTGAATTTAACCCTGTAAAACCTGACTTGTGAGCAGAAAATTCTATACATTGAATTTTTTCTTTTAAATAAAATTTTGTGGAACCTTTTGTAAAAATATGTTTGGAAATTTGTTGTTAGAAATGATGAATAAAACGATTTGTTTATTTAGCAGGGCGAGTGATATTTTAAGGGCTTTCACATCATGCAAAATCATGTTTCTCTTTTGAAATCAGATAAATCTTGTATTTCGAATGTTGCACTCTGAGGTCAAACACAGTCTTATAGAGATGATCACGGCACGCTTTAGGAGTGTTCAGTGACTGATCAGCTTCACAGGACGTGCTGACCGTGTGTGTGTGTGTGTGTGTGTGTGTGTGCAGCTGCAGCACCTGAGCAGTCTGGACCTGCGGCACATCTCTGAGCTCAACAACGAGACCGTGATGGAGGTGGTGAGGAAGTGCAGGAACCTGACGTCCCTCAACCTCTGCCTCAACTGGACCATCAACGACAGGTACACACACACAGAGTCACAAAAACACACACATGTTGAGTCTCCATGTGTTCTGGGGTGTCTCCATAGGTGTAATGGTGTTTCTACTGTACAGACTGTAAGTGGTATAGTCCTACACTGACCCTACACCTAAACCTACCCCTTACAGGAAACTTTCTGCATTATTAGATTTTCAAAA
>JAUMHQ010000061.1:772936-786826 GCA_032361165.1 Enteromius paludinosus
ACATACAGTCTGTACAGTAGAAACACCATTACACCTATGGAGAGACCCCATAAAACATGTAAACCCAACATGTGTGTGTGTGTGTGTGTGGCGGTTGGGATTGAGATGAAGCTCTCGAAGATGCACCCGATCCAAACATTCAATCACAGAGATGCTCTGTTTTATTAGGACTCGTATTCAGCGGAGCTGGGGTTGTGTGTTGCTGTACAGTTTCTCATACAGTTCTCATACTGAAGCCTGGCACCAGGAAATGCTTTATTTCACTCTTGTGAGCTGTTCATAAATGTTTTGCTGATTTTTCACCTTTCAGCATGCATGCGCTGCAAAAAATCAGCTTGTCTTGATTTGTTATTAAACCAGGACACATGCAGTGTGCTCGAGAAGCAAAACGACTTGACATTAAATGAAGTCTTGTTTTCTGGGAAGTGTATTCAAGTTAAACAAATTCATGCTTTTATTTGTATTTTTTTATATAATAAAACACATCAATGTTTTAAAAAATTCTTAAATATATCCATTATTATAAATTATGATATTTATTGTATAGGCAAATTAACTGTTTTACTTGCTGGAATAAATTATTATTGATATTGTTGTTATTATTATTATTTTTCTTTTTAATAAGAGTAATAATTAATTGACATTTATTATTATTATTTTGATAGATAATAAAATATGACAATTTTACTAAATAGTTGTTTGTATTAATAAAGAGAATCAATCAATAATATCAATTTATCATAAACTCTATTGGACTGTATTACTTGCTGGAACAATTGTTTATCATATTATTCTTTGTATTATTATGAAATATTGAGAATGTTCTTTTGTGTCACATGTGTAGTAATATGGATTGTATTATTATTAATGCTTAAAAAAGCTGGACACAAATCTTCTATTGGAGCTTGAATGATTGGTTCATGCCCCCATCGGCAGTGTTTCTCTTCTTCTCGTTTTACTCATAAACATGAAGCGTTACTGAGGTGTGATATGCTCCGTGTTCTCCAGTGAAGGTGTGTTGTGTGTCGTTTGTGTGTTTCTCTGGAGGTTGTGACGCTCGTCTGCTGCAGTGTTATTGCTCTTCACTATTTAAAACCCAAATGGACTTTGGAGGATTCATTATGTCCTCATCTCGGCTCTGACCCCAACAGCCATAAAAATGATTGTGCAATATTTCTTTTACGACACAGAAATTTCATAACTTTTCAGCGGCGTCCTGAAGGACGAATAAAGCTTTCTCAGATCTGTGTCCGTCTCAAACACTCACGAACACACACACACTTCATCTTAGAAACCTGCTTCTGGATAGAAACTATTAGGAAAAGTATTATTACATGGCAGCAACTGCAGTATAATTAAAAACACCAATATTCAATAAATAGTTAAATTTATTTAAAAGCATTTATTAGCAACTGGATATTTTTCTTGATGGATAAATTAATTGAAATTAAATTCATAATGAATGTATTATTATTATTAATTACAATAATTATTTTTAGTTTTTTATTATTATTATTATTTTAACTAATAAATAATAATTAATTTGTATTACTATTTTGTAATTTTATTATAAATGGATACATTTTTAGTGTTGTTGTTATTAGTTTTCATCATTATTATTTCTTACTACTTTTAATGTTCATACACATCAGTTTTAATTATTGTTAGGTATAATTATATATTATTAGTAATTGTTTTTTAATTATAAAATTATGGTTAATAATTATTATAATATTAATAATAATATATATTATATAACAATTATATATACTTAATATATAAATGTATTAATAAACAGTAAAACATATATACAGTGCATATATAGGTGACTTGTATTATCTGCTGATGGTGTGACTGTACGGTTATCATGAGCTGGGCTGGTGTTTGTGTGACTGTGTGTCTCCTGACAGTGTTTCTGGGATCAGGCTAATCTTGCGGCTGATATTAGCCAGCGCTAACGGCTCCTCGGGAGGTAATAAGGGCTTTATGTGCTTTATTGAGTCTGGTATAGAGGCGCGCTCTTATTACGCCCGCGTGACTAATGCACACGCTTGCCTTTTATATGCCCCTTGTTTCTGTGTTGCTGAGGAATCCTGGGTAATTGTGCAGATATTTCATGTGTTTGGTGTGATGTGACGCTCTTCATGATTTCAGCTTGCTCTTGGATCCACTTGCACCTAAAGAATCGTTACTTCATAAAACTGTCATAAACATTTTCGACTAAAATCATATTGTATCTGATCAGGAAATTGTGATGTTTATATTTTTTTTATTTTACCGCACTACTGCATTTACCTTCTTTTTCAAATTAGAGCTAGTAATAATACATTTAACTGATGTACTGTAGGCAAATAGATCATTTTCTTTGGTGGAGGAATTCTTCTTCTTACTATTATTATTAAACTAATTGTCAAAAAATAGTTAAATTTTAATTAAACAATAAATATTCAGTCCGTTTGTTATGTAGATGATTTTTTTTTTTGGAATAAATAAAAAAGCGCTACTCTTATTTACATGTATTATTATTATTATTATTATTATTATTATTAATAATAATTTTGTGTTTTTAATAAATAGTCAAAAGTATAATAAATATAATAATAAGCACAATAGATATTGAGTCAATTGATTGCATGTATAATATTATATATAAATGTGTATATATAATATTTTTTAATGATAAACGCTATTGAAATATATAAATAAATAAAAGAATATATACTTTTTAATATACTTTATTAAATTTAATAAACCTACAAATTAGTGGTTACATAGGCTAATGACATATTTTACTTGTCTAGTGTTATTTTAGATTTTAGATTTTTTTATGTGAAATTATTGAAATATATAAATACATAGAAGAGTGTATAAAATATTTATAATATACTTCATTAGATTTAACAAACCTACATATTAATTTATAAGAAGACAGCATCAAAACGTTATTGTTATTACTATTAAAATCATTTTACTTGCAAAAACTAAAAGTGATCTATTTTTGATCCTGTAATGGTTTATAGGCGTGCATATTCTTGATCATCAGCAAAATTCGGTCCCAAAACTCTGTGGGATATGGCTAGAATATATTTGACAAAAGTTTTTGATACCAACACAACTTGGATGGATAATTGATCAAAAAATTTCCCGGGTCAAATGACCAGAACATTAAACGTGTTAAATCTCTTAATAGAATAAATGTCAAAAACATCATTTGGTTTTGAGGGTCTTAAAGTATTTTGAGAGTTTGTCTCTCTTGCTAAAGGCTGTGTATAGTTGGGAGCAGTCCCGGTATGGCGAGGCGTGAGTGCTGCATACGTGTGAATTAGGAGGCTATTTTTGCGTGTCTCTGGATCTCTGGAGAACGGAGCGTGTTGACGGCTCTGGTGACAGTGTGAGAGGGTGTTTAATGGTTAGAAACCCTGCTGCGCTCCGGGGCCGAGAGATTCCCCGAGCAGCCGAGACTTTAACCCCGTCAGACGGGAAGCGCTGGAGATGCTCTTGACAGGCCGTCCCGGATCGCTCGCACCGCTCTTCTAATTGTTCAGCTTTAGTTTTTGGTGGAAGTGCACTTTTTGCTCATGAAACATTCAGAAAGTTTGAGGCACGAGTCGCTGGAAACTTTCACTCTCTCGCTGTCAGACGCTGAAGAACAAGTGCAGAAGGAGAAGACGAGTGTTATCTGCACAGTACTCGTTCTAGAGTTTGATTATCATTGTCTAACCTCGCATACAAAACAAATATTTAATTAATAATTTATTAAATAATCTTATTTTAATATTCTATCATCTAACATTTGAAATAAAAAAATAATGCAATATCATTTTAATTTATTAATTTAAATATTTCTTCGAATCATATGTAACAAACATAGGTATGTGTGGCAAATACATTTATTTATTAGATAATTATTTATTTATCATTCATTATTCATTTCTATTTCTATGTAGCTGCAGATTATGCCATTTTTAGTTCAAGTTTATAGTTTAATTGCACTTTTTCAGTAAAGAAGCTGTTCACAGGTTGGTTGAAGATAATAACATTATTCCATACATATAAGAATTTCCATAAATCCATACCTTCCTGTTATTGTTTTCATTTAGAACTGCTCTGACAGCAGCATTATAGATACAATGTATCATTCTTATTTCCATGACAACACATCAATCATTTCTTTCTGAACCTTTCTCTAGAATTAGAAGAACAAAATCCCCTTAAATGAGATTTGTACTGAAGTAGTCAAACCTGTTCATCAGAAAGAGTTACCCGTTTCCAGACGAGCCTGACTGCATGTGAATATGATGGTGTGTGTGTGTGTGTGTGTGTGTGTGTGTGTTTGTGTTATTGCATGACATGATTGTGTAGAGAAGCGGCGGTCACTCATCTGAAGCTCTGCTGAATTATTGTAGATTTGAGGAGCGTCAGAGCTCATGTAAATTCATCTCGCCGCTTCCACCCTCAGACGTCTCGGTCTGAAGAGACAATTTACCCCGCGGCCCTCAGCGAGAGAAATGACCCCCATTATCTGCTCTCACAGTGGCCCTATTATCTGCTGTCATTCCTCTATGAAAATTGGCCATGAAATATTGATTCTGTGAAAAACGGCTTTGGAAATACAGATGTCGAGTTTGAAAAGGCAGAGATTAATTCCGAGGAAATTCGGATCGTTAACATTTGTGTAATTTGCATCACTAGATATCTGTGTTATTGATCCATGCGGCAGAAAGACACGAGCTGTGTACAGCTAGATAGTTAAATACACATCCATGCTGAATATTGTTTTTTTCCCCCAGAATCATTGGAGTGTTGTGGATTGTTTTGGCAAACTTTTCTTTTTCTTTTATTATTTATATTGTTAATTTGTATTCTAAAAATACTATTTACATTTATAAATAATTTCTAAATAATATAATAAATAATAAAAATAAATCAAATAAATGTAATAACATTTTATTATAAATCAATTCATTAGCAAAATAAATTATTTATTTATTTCACAAGAATGACTAAATTAAATTTTGAAAATGTTTTAATTATTTTACATTTAAATTTGTATTTAATGTATTCTTAAAAGTACATTTTATTGTAATTAATATTTAATTGTAATAATGTTTGTATTAATTTATTTTATAGGAATGATAACCTTTTTAATAATTTAAAATCATTTAAATGTAACTTAAAAAATATATATTTTTATTGAGAATTCAAGCTTTTAGGTTAGTAACATGACCAAATAAAGCTGTAATCCAGAATGAGCTCAAAGAGAGTTCTGCAGCTCTACAAAGTATTTGGATTAGATTTAGATTAGATTTTGTCCCTTTAGTTTATGTTTGAGTGAGTATGATTTTTAAATATTTTATTGTGGTAAATTTAATTAGTTTGAAAACAGAATATGAGCATTAGGGAGATTTGTCTTATCCAGTAAAAATATCTAAAACATTTTCAAATCTAGAAACATTTATTTCAGATTCAAAGTCTGAAAAAAAATTTTCCAAATTAAAAAAAGAAAAAGTTTAATTCAAGAAAAAATATTCAGAAAGATACTATTGTTTCTTTCAGTCATAAGGGTAGTTTTTTTTTTTTCTCAAATAAATTTTTTTTTTTTCTCAATATTTAGAAACATCTAAATATTGAGGAAAATCTCCTTTAAAGTTGTTCTAATAAAGTTCGTAGCAATGCATATTACTGATCAGAAATGAAGTTTACAGTAGGAAGTTTACTAAATATCTTCACACAACATGATCTCTTCTTAATATTTTTGGCATAAAAGTAAAATGTATAATTTTGACCCATACAATGTATTGTTGTTTATTTCTACAAATATCTGCTCCTGTGCTCCAGGAACACAAATGTATTCCTCCAACCGCACCAGCAGACATTTATGTAGATATTTGTGATCTCAGCTGATGTGTTCAGTATATGAGAGCACGTGTGTCTGCACGGATCAGAAGGTGTGTGTTTGTGTGTTTGTGAAGCGTTCATCAGACGCTCTGAGAGCAGAAGGCCCGGGCTCAGTTAATGATGATGAATGAAGGGAAGGCTCTCTGTGGAGACTCATCAGTGTGAGCTTCTGTCATCCAGCCGCTGGACAGATAATAGAGAGCTTACGCCACAGTGTCCCGTCAGCCGCTGCGCTTCGTTAAGCTGTGTGTGTAAACGAGGCTCTGCGGAGAGAGTGTGTGTGTGAAGAAACCTGCTGATCAACCCTCTGCTGCTCTTCGCACACTTTAACCGGAAAAATTATAACTTGCATAAAATCCTTATTGACTGAATATTTTTTTAGTTTTTATGTATTTTTACATTTATTATTATTTCTGTTTGGTTTACTCAAGTGCAGTGAATGGTTTTGGAATAATATTTAGCTATAACAATTTTATTAAATATATACACACACACACACACACACACACATATTTTATGTAAATAAGGTATTTATATGTATATATTTATATTTACATAATTGATTATATATACATTTATTTAATATACAAACATATTTTTAAAAAATATATAAATGCATGTATTTGTTTACCCATATATTCAAAATAAATATTCTGTACACAGTACACACACATAACTTAAAAAAAAATAAAATATATATATATATATAATTTGTATGTGTTCGCGATTAATCATGTTGATAGATAAATATATAAGTGTTATTAATATAAGTAATGTTATTTACAAAATAAAAAAATAAAAAAAATAACAAAACTGTTTTACATTATTTTATATCTCTGTATGCATATACTGTGTGTGTGTGTTTGTATACTGTATATGTTTACCATATATTTATATATATATATATATGTATGTACTGTACTGTATATACAGCAAACTATTTATTTAATTGAAAAGATGAAACACTCTTTAAAAGGTCTTCATTATTCTACTGTAACACACTGACTGTGACTCTGTCACTATGATATTTGACTACAAGAACTTGTAAAAGTGTCTGTGCTGCTAAACACACACACACACGTTTATAACAGTCTGACCATCAGATGTGGCCTCTAAAGTGCACTGGTGTTCAGATATGTTATTGATCTGATCTGTTGTCTGGATCGTCTCGCACTGGTTTTGTTCTCTTGCTGTAGTTTGAGTCGGTTCTCAGCAGCGCAGCTCCAGTAGAGACACTGTAAGTGTGTGAGGCTGGGATCTGAATCCATCCTCGCTGTCCTCAGAATGACGCTGTCAGGAGAAGAGATGTTCCCAACCAATTAAAGCTCAGCTCAGGCCCACCTGCTCCGGCCCTCAGCGGCCCCTGTGACAGGCCCTAAATTACACCGGCTCCTCTGAGGAACACAGGACTCTCCTGAGCTTCAGAAACCTCAGCCTCACACACACACACACGCATACCATCTCGCTGTCAGCCGTTTCACTGCTCACACACACACACACACACACACACACACCTTGTCTCCCTGAGACTCATGCAAAAATTGATATTACCTTAAATTGACTTATATTACCTTAAATAGCCCCAAATTTCTCTTGTTTTAGTAAATTGGGTGGAGGGACAAAATATATAAAGAGCAAAATAATCTGCCAAATATCCATATTCACACAGAAAACAATATTATTTTGCTTGTTAAAATTTTCCTTGTCTAGAAAATCCTTCTTGATTTAATACTCCAGGGTCTGAGGTGATTTTGGGCACAAACTGTGCTACAATAATATTAAGCAAAATTAATGTCTGCATGGCTAAAATGATGCATGGTTAGCAAGTATTTGGGGGAAAATGTGTCTGAAATAAAGCCAAAAAACACACACTGATTAGTTTCAATATAGAATAGTAAAAATGGCATTTTTAGACATTTTGGCTGAAAACAAAAAATCCAAGTGTTGCGGTGTTGCCAGGTCTGCATGTCAAAACTAACCCATGCCAGCCAGAAGAAGCCCAAAGTAGCACAATAATCATATCCCAATTATAAAAACTCAAAGAAGTCCATACCCAAAAGCCATATTTTACAGTCACTGTTATGATCATAAACACAGCTAAAAGGCTTCACACCAGTGGCCCTCCTTCACAAAACATAAGTTTATCATATGAACAATGCAAAATATTTCAATCCAAGCATTTTAGTCAAATATAATATATGCAATATTTCAAATCTTTAAGTCACAGGAGAAAAGGGACAAAAGTTGCCCAATTGCATGAACTTGGCAACCCTGCGTCCAACCCATTAGTGAATAAAACTGGGCCACAATTAAATTAAACTAGGGAACAATGAATAAGTCAGAAGGATGAATACTTCATTAGTGGCAATGATTTAACTTGAATATTCTGTCTAGTATTTTCTAGAGTGACTCAAGCAGGTATAAGTGTTTTTCCTTTCATTTCTATAAGTTTACCTGTCAGCATCATCCGCATCAATTACTGCCGCATCATCACTAACTCATGCAGAAAACAGCGTGTTTTAATTGGCTGTGTTAGACGGACATATGTTGTGATTATAAGTGAGCAAAAGAAGCATTTGTGTAGGTCGTGCACTTATTTTTGCATGATACTGTATTTTTGAGGAAATTCTGGATGTGGTGTAGAAACAGATTAGAAACACAGCTGTTTCTCTATCATCATCATCATCAGCAGCAGCAGCAGATATGAAGATGGTGCTGGTTTATACGTGAGGAGGTGGATGTAGTTCTTCAGCAGGAGCACATTTACTGTGATGACAGGAAGACAGATCGCCACTTACCCTGAAACATGACGCTCTAATTGGTGCATGCTAATTAAATGCAGTTTATTGAAATGTTTCTGCAGGGCTCGTAATTGATGTCAGCAGCTGATCTTTGGGTCTGTCTTCAGTTTCTGAGCTCGTGTGTGTCTGTAATAGTGATATACAGAACAGACAGAGACAGATTTATCATGTACCAGCCCTCAATAAACTCATAACTTGATGCTTATTAATAGTTAGTAAGGTAGTTATTAAGTTATGGTATTGGGTGAGGTTAAAGGATCTTGAAAAAGGTCACGCAGAATAAAGCATTAATATGTGCTTCATAAATCCATCTATCCATCCGTCCATGAGGCCTATAAAAGTTTTCGTCCAATCTGAATAAGAATAATGGAAGATAGCCTTAATTAAAAAAAATATTTAAGAAAAAAACTAAACTAACTTTTAGATTTGCTTATATTTAAATGAATTTGAGTAGCTTAAATATTTTGTTATTAATATGCAGTGTTCAATTTATATATGTGTGTGTGTGTGTGTGTGTGTGTGTGTGTGTGTGTGTATATATTATTAGGCCTACAGATTTTTTTTTTTTTCTGTCCAATCGAAATAAAAATTATGGACTAATATGGATATAAAATAATAAAACTTTTTTTTGTTTTTACAGTAATGTTTTTATTATCTTTTTAGGCATTATAAATATTACGGCGGTCAAGCTTCATTTTAGAGTAAAGTAGTGTTGTAAAAAATACAGAAATGAATAAATAAAAATAGTCATGTAATTAGTTCTATCTTCAATATTTACTGAACATGTATGTATCTAAGGTTTTAAATTTTTCCCCCAAACATTCACAGCTTCTTAAGTCTTAACAAATGTAAAAAAAAAAAAAAAAAAGTTTTTCTTTAAATTGACAATTAAATTCCTTACATTCACATTTTAACAATTCATATCCATTTCAAACCCGGAGCTGAACTGGAATATACAGTAAGAGTGCGTTCATCCCGCTCTGTAAACACTGTTCATGTAAGATCAGCCCGTGATTGGAGTCCAGCAGTTTTTCTCCGGAGCAGTCTGAGGCTTCTCAGTAAAGGTGGGAAATGTTTCCACTTGGACTAATTTGGATTTTTATTGCAAACCCAGGAAACAATTTACAATGCTGCTGTAGTCCTTGTGTTCTCCTGATCCTTTTTTATTTGGTAATTGAATGCAAATGCGTTGGTGGAGCGGGAAATCCCAGATGGAGGGAGAAAACCAACAGGAATCAGAAGTGTGGCCAATATCATTACATTCACAGAACACCGCGGCGCTTTCCTGCATTTGAATGAGGCTTCGAGTGTTTTATTAGCGTTCACCATGTCTAAAGATGGCCTGAAGGACCGATCGTATTCTGTGTGTTAGGAGTAAAGGAATAAACCTGTAAGCTAATGAACAGAGTTCACTGAGGTCTTCAGGTCATGTGTGGTTTAGATCACGCCTGTGAGGTCACAAACAATCGACCTCTACACCAGATCTGAGTGTTCATCATACAAATATGTCCAGCTTTCAGGCTCCTGAGACTCTTATTTCTGTTTTGGAGATGGTTCTGTGTGGTTTTTCTTATGAGCTGATCTGGTGTTGCTGAACACCTGTGAGAACGTACAGTAAATGACTGTCAGCTGCATACAGTAACTAAACTAAACACACGATTCACTGAACAAATTACTTCTACGTCGTTTATTGCATCTCATTGACTTCTAAAAAAAGAGAAATCATAATAAAAATGTAGTTTATTAATTTGGAATGTTTTCAGAGATTTCAAACAATGCTGTGTCCCAAGAGTTTGGCTTTTAGAGGTACTGTAAAAATTGCAGTTGATTATGATTTTGTTTGATTCTACTAAAATGATCAATCATACATAAAATAAGTGACAGAATTATTAAAAATTACTATTTATTGAACAATTTACACCTCCATAGTAGAATGTCATTTATTTTAATTAAAAAAATAATAATTAATAATTGATTTTAATTATTTTTATTAAAAATTGCCTTAAATATTAGAATTTTATATTTATAAATCTTTATTTTGTTTTTGATGTGTTAGGTATTTAAAAAAAAAACATTAAAAAAACAATCTATGTAAATATTAATTACCTAAAATATTAATTGTAAATAATGTCTGTGAATGAAATACATTAATCAAATAAAAAATATATATAAAATATTAATTACCTAAAATATTAATTGTAAATACATTTTTTTAATTATATGAATTAACAAAAATAAAACTATATATATATAAAAAAAATAATATATATATATATATACGTAAAATATGCATTACCTAAAATTGTTGTGTGTGTGAATATATGGTTATATATATATATATATATATATATATATATAATACTATAAAATGAAATGTATTTTTAAATTTCAATATTTAATTTAATATTTAAACATTTATACATGGTCACCATTAATGAAGCAAATAATCCATTATTTGGGTTTGGTAGAAGAGTGCACTACTCAATACATCTTCTAATTCTAGGAAATAAAGTCTTACAAGTTCATGAGGATGAGCAAATGATGAGAGAATTGCCCTTTTAAATGCGTCTGTACTGTATCATACCGTCTGTACAGTAACAAATGACTTTCGTTAAAGTCAGATGCGTTTCCCAGCACTGAGAAATATTAGGTTGTAGAGGAGATAACCAACGCAATTCATAAGTGTGTTTGATGAATAACGCCACAGCTTCCGGTAGTTCTGCTACATGAGTGAAACAGTAAAGTATTTGTGTGAGCAGAAGTCAGCGGGCGCTAGCGGTTTGTGTAATGGTGTGTAAAGCACCTGATTTATGTGTTAACGCTCTTGTTTCGGCTGCCAGGAATAGAAAGCTCAGCAAATGTTTGCACGGATGCGGAACCGCTTGTGTTGCTCTTACCTACAATGACTGATGCAAGACGGAAAGAGCTCCAGAGTAAACTCCCAAACTTCAAGAAAGCAGCCTTGTAAAGGTGTTAAAGCTGTTCACCTTTACGAGTCCTTCCTAATGAGTTTAACTGCCTCTCTGTGTGTGTGTGTTTATCTCTGCGTTAGCACCATCCTTCCTTCATCTGCCCGTAAACACGCGCTCTTCCTCTCCTCGCCGCTAATTGCTCTTAATATTTAAAAGGAAAGACTGTTTTTATTGTTTTAAGAGCTTCATTTTGCGGTGAACTTCCTCCAGAAGCTCGTCGGCTGCTTTTAAGGGATTGTAAGTGATGTGCTTCCTCTCTCTTTATGTACTCTGCTGATAAATACTCCGGTAAACGCAGTTTAATTTCTCTGGCTATTCTTTTCTCTGATGTATAGAAACATGAGTTCAGCTCATCTGGAGTAAAGACACCACAGGCTAATGTATAGCACATATAACAGTAATAGAAGGTTGTACATCAACTGAATGACCTCTAGGATTCTGTGGTCGCCTTTCTTGTACTGTAAGCAGGGTGGGCCGGACTTTGAAAGCACTCTCCCTTTTAGCATCTAAAGCATAAGAGTGATTCAGAACAAAGTGTGGAACTGATCTCATAATGTACATGACACACTGAAACACTTTTTCCTGTGAGAATGTCTCAATTCCTTTAAAGAGCCTGGATGTAACTACACCTGCGGTTTCGTGAAGTAATCTGCATTGGTTCTGGTATGAGGAACACATTCACTAGTAACTAAGACTTTTGTGTTTCAGCTGTGTTTTAGTGATTTTAGGGATGTGGTAGGATTCAGGGATGTAGAATATGCTCATGCAGAATTAACTAATAAGCAACTAGTTACATGTAAGAATTGGTTCTTAACGAAATATAACCAGTTAATGTTTGTCAAATACGGTTTTGTTTGTATAGTTTGCACACTGTTATTGATTGATTGATTTGTGTCTGGCCAGACACCACACGTGGTTTTCCTTCCCCTCTGAGGAACGGGGTGGTCCAGAAGGATTTCCCACAAATTAGCCGTGACCTTCTCGTCGCTGCGCTGCCATCCGTCCAATCCTGCATCTCCTGTGTTTCATTAACCTCCTCCTTCCAGTATTCATCTCTGTTTCCCTTCAGCTCCACTTTCTGTTAATATTACTGTGATCTGATCTGGACGGGGAACCATGTTCTTTTTATAAATATCACAAATCGGATGAATTCCTCTTTCATGCGGCGAATACCACTGATATTATATTTGCTTTTTTCATAAAGACACACATCCCGCGTGAGAGACAGAGCTGACGTTATGATTAAAGCCTGTCGTTTCCAGAGCGTTGGTGTTTCTGATGTTTGCTGAGATTCAGGACACGTTCCTCTGATGTAGATCTCAGTCAGCTCTGGTGAGGATTGCAGAGCGGTTTAAACGGAAGCTTGATGGAGAAGTTATGACTTAGAACATTTGATTAATTGCTTAATAAAACTAGGGTTTTTTTTGTTTTTTTTAATTGTCTCCTTGTCTTCAGCAGTGTTTTAGCTTGTTGCTATTTGGTTGCCAAGATGTTCTACAAGCTGTGTGGTTGCTAGGGAGCTGTGGGAATTTGTTAAGAAGTTCTGGATTCTAGGGGGTTTTGTTGGGGTTGTTAAGGAGTTCTGAGTCCGTATTAGTGTTGCTAGGTGATTCCTTGGGTGTTTTGGGAGGTCGTTAAGGGGTTCCGTGTAAGTCTTGTGAAGAGGTTGCTAGGGAGTTTGTGAAGGGGGTTTGAGTGTATATTCATGTAGCTAGGATGAATGTATGTGGTTGCTAGGGTGTTTTGCCTTGATTGTGAAGCTATTTTTTGGTGTATATAGTATGTGGTTGCTAGGGTGTTTTGGGTGGTTGTTAAGCTATTTTCGGTCTATATAGTATGTGGTTGCTAGGGTGTTTTGTGTGATTGTGAAGCTATTTTTTGGTGTATATAGTATGTGGTTGCTAGGGTGTTTTGGGTGATTGTTAAGCTATTTTCGGTGTAAATAGTATCTGGTTGCTAGGATGTTTTTGGGTGATTGTTAAGCTATTTTTTGGTGTATAGTATGTGGTTGCTAGGATGTTTTGGGTGATTGTTAAGCTATTTTTTGGTGTATATAGTATGTGGTTGCTAGGGTGTTTTGGGTGGTTGTGAAGCTATTTTCGGTCTATATAGTATGTGGTTGCTAGGATGTTTTGGGTGGTGGTTAAGCTATTTTTTGGTGTATAGTATGTGGTTGCTAGGATGTTTTGGGTGATTGTTAAGCTATTTTTTGGTGTATA
>JAUMHQ010000061.1:820689-834165 GCA_032361165.1 Enteromius paludinosus
TATAAATATGTTATTCTGATCTCTAAATACAGTTGGTTCATGTCACTGTACCACTTAGGTGAAGGTATTTTTGTATGACTATACTATTATATACTGTATTCAGGTACAGGCTTTTCACTAATTTAGTATTAAGCTTAATACAGAACCTGAGTGTTTTTTTTTCCTCATCGGAGTCTGTATATAAAAGTGCATATAAAGCATCACATGACAATCTTAAGTTGCTTGTGTTCCCTTGACTAAACTATTTTATATTGTGTCAGTTAAATGTTTGCACTCTTAACAGCTCTATTAGGGCACAATATCCAGATTTCAGCTAAACTCTGCACTTGACTGGATCAGAAATGCTCAGTGTGAACGAAAGCATTCAGAAGGTCTTCATGTTTTGTCCATTCGCAGCATGCTGACACTGACAGGACGTTGTAATCATGACAAACACACTGATAACCCTGATCGATGTGGACAGGGTTTAAAATTCCTGGATTTACTGACACAACAGCTTCAGTATCTGCTGCCCGTTTGTTAGCAGTGAAGTTATGAGGAAAACAGTTTAGAAAGAGACGGTCTGTTTGGAGTCTTTGTGTTCCTCTGACGTTCGAGCGTTTGAACAGATGTTGTGTGTGCAGCAGATTTATTCGCGAGGGTGTTTTGACTGTACGTTTACAGTGTTGCCATCGTAGCGTTAAATGTTTTGTGGTTTCTGATTAGCAGCTACATTTACACACATCTGCAGGAGTCTGCAGTGATTATATCTCTCTTTACATTTACTCTGTTCTGTCATTAGCAGATGTGATGGGAATTCATTGAAATAATCATGCTTATGGCTCATGTGTTATAAGTAAAGTCATGCTTTTATTTCAGGACGATAAGCTTGATCTGTGAGTATTCGGCAGTTACTTGAACCGTGTGGATAGTTGCTGGAGGTTTTTATGCACTCCTCTAGGGTGTTGTGGGTGGTCATTAGGGTGTTACTATACATTCACTGAAGAAGTTGTATGGATTGCTTTTCAGTCGGTAGGATGTTGTGGTTTATTTTTTAGTGTGTTGTTATAAAATTGCTAGTTATGGGTGGTCAGGGCAATGCTACGCAGTCACTTAAGATTTGTAATTGGTTGCCATGTGATTGCTATGCACTTGCTAGCAGTTGTGGGTGGTTGTCACTATGCAGTTTCTAAGGTCTTGTGGATGGTTGTAAAGGCTTTGAAAAGTTGTGAATGGTTGTTAGGGCATTGCTATGCAGTCACTATGTTGTGGGTGGTTGTCAGGGTGTTGCTATGCAGTTGTGGGCGATTGTTGTGGTGTTGCCCTGCAGTCACCAGAATATTGTGGGCGGTTGTTAGGAAGTTGATATGCAGCGACTAGGGTGTTGTGAGTGGTTGTTAGGGTGTTTCTTTGCAGCCACCAGAAAGTTGTGAATGTTCGTTAGGGCATTGCTATGCAGTTACTATGTTGTGGGTGGTTGTCAGGGTGTTGCTATGCAGTTGTGGGCGATTGTTGTGGTGTTGCTCTGCAGTCACCAGAATATTGTGGGCGGTTTTTAGGTTGTTGCTATGCAGCGACTTGGGTGTTGTGAGTGGTTGTTAGGGTGTTGCTATGCAGCCACCAGAAACTTGTGAAAGGTTGTTAGGGCATTGCTATGCAGTCACTATGTGGTGGGTGGTTGTCAGGGTATTTCATTGCAGTTGTGGATGATTGTTGTGGTGTTGCTATGCAGTCACCAGAATGTTGTGTGCGGTTGTTAGGAAGTTGATATGCAGCGACTAGGGTGTTGTAAGTGGTTGCTTGGGTGTTTCTATGCAGCAAATAGGGTGTTGTGGGTGGTTGTTAAGAAGTTGCTATGCAGCGACTGTGTTGTGAGTGGTTGTTACGGTGTTGCTATGCAGGGAATAGGGTGTTGTGGGTGGTTGTCAGGGCATTGGCATGGAGTGACTAGGGTGTTTTGAGTGGTTGTTAGGGTGTTGCTATGCAGTTTTTACGTTACACATGACTACATAAATAGCTACATAAACAGATGTAACCTGATCTACTACTTCTGAGCTACATACATGTATTACATTCTATGTAATATTATTTTCTAATCTCTAGATATGTTCATGTCACTGTACCAAGTAGGTTTTGTACGTTTTTGACTAAACTGTAACATTTGGCCTGCTTTGTACTTTGTACAAATCTTAGTTTGTATTAGTAATGCAATGGTTTTCTTTCTGTTCTGACCTTCTGTTAAAAGCCTTTTTTGTGTTCTCTCTCATTTAAACAGTGATTCTGTTTGTATTGTGTGTTTTTAGAGCAGCACTTTAAACAACTGAACAAACAGCACAATGATGTTTAGTTGGACTGGATTGTTGAGATGTTCTTGTACCTCCAGGCTGGTTTGTAATGTCCACCATGTGCTGTCCATGTCTGATTTATCACCAGCTCTGTCTGTGGGATCGGCTTGGTATCTCTGCTAAATGAAAAAGCACCGTTAAGATGCCTATGAGGCAATAACTCTTCACCTTTCGCCCAAGCCCACTCATTTCTCTCCAGGCCTGTATATACTGTGTGTGTGTGAGCGAGAGCCCCGTATAGTGACATCTGAGATGCTGAACGCTGATAAAACACAATCAGCCTTCTGCTCAGAGCTCTTCTGTTTGTTTGGTCAGTCTGTGTGCGATGTGCAAATTGCAATCATTTTGCATTTATGATGGGAGTTGTTTTTTTGTTTACCACTGAATATAGCCTTTTCATGCCTTTTGCATGCAGTTTTCCTCTTTTTTTCTATTGAATTATAAAACTAAATGGCCACTAAAACCCACACGAGCCCCCTTAGGGAAAGCACTGACATTTAACATTCAAGCCAAGCATTCATTTGAACCTCTCAGAAAAAAGGAAAAGAAAAATGGCAGTTTCACGTTAAATAGCATAATGCTTGGATGCTGTTGTCACATATAGACTAACTCGCAGTAAAAGCCTCGAAGCTGTGGAGATCCGACAGGATCAGGTTGAGAAACAGACTCGTATTAGCTCAATGAAACATCACACTACTGATGCTTTTAGCTAATTTCTGGGAAATCCAAGTAGTCTTGGTTTCCTCAAAAGTTGTTTTACAGAACCGTGTAAAGACTAGGTTACGTTCAGATGTCTTCAGTGTCACATGATCTTCAGAAATCATTCTTATATACTGATTTACTGATTATTATCAGTGTTGAAAACAGTTGTGGTGCACATTATTTTAATGGAAGGATTTACAGATGATTAGATGGACTCTCAAATGAAGAGCATCTTTTGTAAAATTATAAACATCACTTTCGATCAATTGAATGTGTCTTTGCTGAATAAAAGTATTAATTTCCTTAGAAATGTGTGTGTAACTCATCTTTCTTTGTCTCTATTGTGTGATTCATCAGGTTTGTTATGTTCACTGACAATTATATAATTCAGTGGCATATTGCTCTTGTCCATATTTACATATTCAAGGACTTTAATCATCAGAGAATCCTTCAAAGCCGTTACTAAAGATGCCGAGCTGCATGACTGTGATATTGTGAAGCGGTTCGTCACTCTGCTGTGGGAACAGGAACAAGAAGTGATTGATAACATCTGTTGTCTCTGTCAAATATGGTTACACGGTGGTTCTGCTGACGTGTGTTTACATCCACACAGGGGTGAATTTCAGGTTTGAGATATTTTTTGCTCCTATACGTGAGGATTTGAACTTCTCTGAATGGACTCTGAGATGAAATCGAGATGGTTTGAGCCAGTGTCTGTGTAGTCTTGTTACGGTTCATCTGGTGAGTCAGTGTTTATGTAAATGACCCGCGGCCGGAGAGAGTTTGTGTCCCACGCAGCTGAGATGATTTCAGACACTCGCTTCTGGGCGACATCGGAGCAGATTCGGGGCGTATATATGAGGACAATCCAAGGCAGGTCGCTTATCATCTGCTTCATGAATGAGACTCTTACTGTGCATTTTTCTCTAATTAGCCATTTCTGATGGCATTGGTAATGCATGTTTCACTTTAGTTGAGTGTTTTTAATTCAGTATCTGTGTAAGTGTTATTGTTATGCATGCATTATTATAGAATTATTAACATTTTGAATTAGATTTTTAAATTTTCAGTTACATTTTTTTGTCATTTTATATATTTCTATATATCTATATATATATTTTTTTAAGTTTAATTTTAATAATTGTATATCATTGTATTATTAAAAATATTATTATATTATTCATAAAACTATATATTATCGTAAAATAGTAGCATTATTATTTTAGTTAGTTGCCAAGTCAACATTTCTCATTTTTATTATGTTATATTTTAATATAATCTAATATTTATATTTTATTTTAGTTTCCAAAAAAGTTATATTTTAGTTAGCAGTAACTAAACTACATAAAAATGTAAAATAAATAACTATACTGAACAATAATGAAACATAAAAACAATAAATACAATTAAAAAATTAAGTTAACAAAATATAAAAGAAAATAATGAATTAATCAATTAATTAAAAAAATGATATCAAAATAAATTCAGGATTAAATAAAAAAAAAATGATGTTTGTTTATTTTATTAACCACATATCTTTTTTTTGTATATACATATATTTTTTTACATTTATTTATTTATCTAAAGAGGCCCAAAGACGCACAAACAAACATTTTCCTTATATATTTTTATGATACAGCATGCTGGGTAAGTAAATTTAATAGGATGCAGATGATTTATAGATTTAGTTTAGGTTTATTTTGCCCTGTTTAAATTAATTGCTATTTGGATGTACTATAAATATCACCTAACGTCTCTCATTATTGTAATTTTGTTGCTGAAATTTGATAACTGTTTAGTAGAATATGGCTGTAGGTAAAAGAAATCATGTTCTTTTTTAGAGCTGCGTTTGGGAGTGAAAGCTGGACTTTTGTCTGACGTTGTCATTATGTTCCTGAAACTCAAGGCTGTTGGTCTTTCAGAGTTGGACTTGTGTCATTTAAATTCAATGTAAATGCATATTTCGAACCCCAGCATTGATTCCGATGGATGTCCTTGAGGCAAAAATAATAACACAAGGCAATAATCATGTAGAGCATGCACAGAGCCAGCTCTATTCTTCCTCCAGCGGCTCTAAATGAATACCTGTCCTTGCAGCCTTTAGCGCTGCGATCAATGGCATCAGTCCAGTGGCCTTGCCTTCGACGGAGACCAAACACTTCTGTAGAGCTGAGGTCAATTAAGCATTCTGCCTTTATAGCACGGTGATCTATACGTCTGCCAGGCTAATTGAGAGAGAGAGAGATAGAGCAGAAGAGTCTCACCTCTTTCCTCTGCGGTGTGAAGCAGCCCATAAAAGCCATAAAAGTGCCACACTTAATTGCAAGAGATAGGAAATCCTCCAAGAGTTCGCCGGAGTCTCAGCATATCTCAGGCCCAGCGATCTCTTGAGCACCTCATGAAAAACGCTCACCAGATCATGTAGGGTTTACAGTAACTCAGTAACTCTACAGTAGAACACTACATCATTCTAAACTGAATTCAGTCTGAATTTCATTAGCAAACAGGACGCAGAACTGTATTTTAAACATGAATGTGTGAAAGTAGAATTAAAACGGATTTAAAACAAATTTCTGAAAGTAATTTTTAACCACGTTTTTGAATTGTAAATAGAAATAGCATTCAATTATCACATTTAAATATGTATATATATTTAATAATTGTTTTTTGTGTGGATTACAGCTGTAGCAGTGCATACATTTTACAAACATTTAATTAGTTATTAAACTCATCTTTGATCATTCATTTTATGTGGGTACCTGCATTACTGCTGTATTAATTCTACTTCCTGTTCATTTTGGCCAATTCAGTTCACAATCACACTCATGAATTGATTCTATTCTTTATTTTTTATTTTTTCAAATGAATGCCTTTAAGTTTTAAAGTTTTTCTCTTTTGCCCAAACACATTTATTGAGATTACGCCTCTTTTGCGAAGCTCTAAAGACAAATCCATAACTTCTAACTGAATTCCCCAAATATTCAGGTCAAAATGAAGCTATTGAACATCATGGCACACATCAACTAATATACTGTAGCTGAGACTGTTTGTGTTCTTGCCCTTGCTCTTCTCATTCCTCTTGATCTTCTATGTTGTCCTCCTATTCTTCCTCTTCAAACTTACTGTCCACCTCCTACTCTTCCTTCATCTTGTCATCCAAAGTAAGTATTTATGTCTATGAACATATCAGGGCTGTCAGAATGAAAAGTCATTGTTCACAGACCAGATGCTTAGTCATGTCGACAGAACAGTACAGTCTGTTAGTACCCGATAGAAACGAAGCCAACACTTTGGATGACAGTTACTGTACTTAAAATGCACCAAAGCCACTGAGAAAAACTGATATTGGCCCTTTTATTCATCCATCGAAGGTTCTGATTGGTGTGTGATAAATTTTGACTCCTAGTGTTTCCACTTGGGTAATTGCGTGCTAACTGAGCTGAAACCTTGCAGGCTTGAATGCTATGCTTTCTGAAGAGCACATGGTATAAGCACTTGTGTGTAAAGCTTTGTTCAACAAATCTGATGCACTGTACATTTACAGTAAAACACTGTCACCTGTTGCCAGCTACTTACTGTATTTTTACTGGACTACACTACTCTAAACATTTACAGTTCTGGACAGTATTTACAGTATTTACAGTGTGTGTTGTGCTTTAAAAAAAACGGCATTATGGTTTTAATAATAATAATACATTTTATTTATAAGTGCCTTTCAAAACACTCAAGGACACTGTACAATCATCAATACAAAGGAGAGATACAATTAACCAAACAACACAAGGAAAAAAACAAAAAAAAAAAACAGTGAATTAAGGAAAATAAGCTTTAGTACATAGAGTTTTAAATTTTGAGTCTGGTTTTGAATAGAGGGAGAGAATCTAAGTTACGGATGTCAGGTGGGAAAGAGTTCCACAGAATGGGAGCAGATCGACTGAATGCTCTACTCCCCATAGAACTGAGACGGGCAGAGGGTGTGCGGCCAGGCGAGTGAAAGCGGATGATCTAAGAGAACGAGAGGAAGTGACAATATGAAGTAGATAGGGAGGGGCAAGATTATGGATTACCTTGAAGGTAAGCAAAAGGATTTTAATTTCAATTCTGTATTTTATAGGAAGCCAGTGAAGTTACTGCAGAACAGGAGTGATGTGATGGGAAGAGGGGGTTTTGCTAATGATGCGAGCTGCGGAGTTTTGGACAAGTTGTAGCTTATGGAGGGATTTCTGGGGAAGACCAAAGAGGAGAGGCGTTTGAACGTTTTGAGTTGCCTGGTTATAGTTGTTTAGCAATTGAGAAAACATTTTAAGAAAGCGTTTAGGCCTGTTTATGTACATTTTATGTTGACTTGATGTTGAATTTAAATCATTCATTTATTCAGATTCGTCTTTAGGACAGGATGAAGTAGTTCCAGTTCTGACATTTATGTAATGCTTTATTGTATTCATGTGTTTATTAGGAAGGTAACTGACTGGAGCTGTCAAGACTTACTGAACATAAAAAATATTTTTTTAAGTTGTGTGTCTGTGTTTTAGATTGTATTAATTTGAAATAAATAGATTTTATTATTTCATTGTCTAATAACCATAAAATAGTTATGACTTTATGACGTTTTTTTTATTTTATTTTATTTTTCTGATTCAGCACAAGAAGATGAGAATAAATTGTTAGATGAAGATGAAGAAATATAAAATGTTGTAAAAAATTTAGATATGTTAGATCAGCATTTACACAGTTTTAGCTCTCTATTCTACAACAGACTACCACAAAACATGCATCCTTATGATTCAGATATCCTATGATTTAGAAATCAGTGCATCAAAAACATTTATATAGTCTGGGGTAAGCAAGAGTTCTTGTAAACCACAGAAAAATAAGAATGAAAGGAAAGAACTAAGACTTTTACTTCCATGTTCTTTAGACCAGCATTATTCTTCTAATGAACTGAATATGTGTGGAGAATAATCAGAGCTGGCGCCAGACCATGACTAACAGGGGGGCATGCAACATCTAACGAGGGGGCATACAATTAGCAAAAATAACGTGCAAAAACGAGGCATTAAAAAAACAATACAGTGCAAGCGCATACTCATACAACTGGCACAGACTGTCAGCTCAATTCGTAAAAGAAAATCACATAAATCTAAATTACAACAAAACAGATGAACAAGTATATACTGTAGTAATAATGTTCTAAGAGCCAAGAGTCACATTTAAGTGTGCGTAAATTAAATGAACACATTACCTTTTAAAAGCGGCGCATGCGAACATTAACGGCGTCCTTCCATTCGCTCGTGTATTTTCGAGTACGATCCCTCTCAGAGGGCCTTCCGTTTGTGAAGCTCTCACACGTGGCTGTAGAAGCACTGAAAGCCAGAGCATGTTTAAACGCAGGCATCGTTTGCAGAGCTTCGTGGTATTTGGAGAGAATTCATTTTGTTGCCCCCCTCTGTTTTCCAATCCTTTTACGACGCAACTTCAAACTCTGCATAACAAATTGGTGATTGTGTCAGGTCCGTTATGAATTTCACAGTCTCAGGATCCAGAAGTGAATCCCTCTCTGGATCAAGCACAGCCAGTGCACGGTAGATCCACTTCTCTTGAGTTCTGTTTCCACGTCATCCTCTCTTTGACCTGTTGTTTCTTCCACCAAATAATCGTCCATAGTCTTGTTTCTCGTGCGTATTTGCTTTGGGGTCGTGGATTTTGCCATTTTCTCCCACACTTTTGTAAATCCCTCATCACATGAAGTTTCTGCACACACACTTCCGCACTGGTCACAATGCTCAGACCTGTCCAAAGGTCAGTGTCCTCCCTCTGCAGAAGCTTATTTGGTGGATCCAACAATGCGAACACCTCGTGCACAAGATATCTCTCTCAGCAGGCCAACGGCTTCCATTCGCAGCTCTGGACCCTGGGCTCAGTCGGAAGAGATGTGATCTCTTCGAAGTTGTTCAGAATGACGGAGACAGTAGATAAATGACCTGTCCACCTTTGCTCAAGAAGCCGTTTGAGGCCGTGAAATACATTTTTTTATGAATATAATATATATTTCTCTTGCATTAGCCACCATTATGAGTTATTTTTTTTCACACCTAATGCCTTCTCTCTATTTAATAAATGAGATGCTGCCTTCAGATTTAGCCAAAGGCATATATCTGAGAATCATAATAATTAAACACAGTTTAAGCCTCTGAAATAATTTGCAATAGTGTCTGAAGAACCACATGCTGCCTCGTTGTTTTGGTGCAAAGCTCTAATAATAGAAATAGAAACTGTAGTGGATGATGTTGATGGTGAATGTACAGTATGTCATGCTTTATTCTTCCTGAGCTTTACGCTTCTATCTGGATCAGCTCCTCTTCTCACGTCAGCTTCCAAAGCTTCCACATAAAAACCTCCAAGGCTGGCGTCTCTGCTCTATTCTCAGCACACTTACCCAGAACGAGTCCAGACAGACGGGGACAGTTTGACAACAGCGGGCAGAGGACTCTGGTCTGCTTTACTCTGCTGCTGTCAGATCACGGAGGTTTGCAGAGAGTTCAGTGACGGTCTGCTGGTTCGTCATGTGATCTGTCTGTGTTAGTGTCTGTACTGATGGGAAGCTTTGATCCTGGAGTAGATCTCGCTCTGTAGGTCTGAGGATCTCTGTAGGTTTGTGTGAGTGTGTATGATGAGTAGTTTTAGATGTCAGTGGCTCAGGGTCGTCCGTAATGTTTCCCCATTCTGTGTTTTATTATAATGAAGTTTGTGTCATTCTGGATGTAAACTTGGAATTTTGAGAATACAGTCCATGTTTATATTTTGTAACTCTCTCTCTAAAAAGTGCAATGAAGAAAAGTCTGAATTGCGAAATAAAAGTCACCTTCTACCTTCTTTTTTTATTTTCTTTTGTGATGGAAATAAGCTTTCATACTGAAAGTACGGTGGTGTTTAGTGCCACATAAATAAATAAAAAAAACGAAGAATATAATATTTTGAGAATAAATCAAAATGACGGGGTTTAAGTTTAAATATTACAAGAATATTCTCATATGTCATATTCTAGTATTTCGACTTTATTCTCAAAATACTGTGCTTAAAACTCATAACTGTAGTTTAGTTGTTTTGGGGTTTTTTTTGTGTGAAAATAAAATGCCTTACTTAAGAGAATAATTGAGTAAAAGTAAATGATGAGAATTTTAAATACACTCAGCAAATAGTTTTGAAGCTTTTAAAATGTATAAGCAAACATCTTAACCACTAATAAACCAATTATACCTGCTAGTGAAAATAGTAAATAGGAGCGAAATGTTGTTTTGTTTGGTTTCACAGAAGTTGAAAGGGAAGTTTATTTACACAACAGAAAAAAAAAGGAAGTGTGAAAAATAATCTTAGAATTGTGAAATATACATTTGGAAATTGGAAGGAAATAAATTATTTTATTTTGCAATTCTCTCTTTTTTTTTCTCTGTAAGGGAAGATTCTTTATTTTGAGATATAAACTCAGAAATCTGAATTAAAACCGCACAGTTATATATAGTTTTATTCTGCTATTTATTTATTTAGTTTTGCAAACTTTTACTGTTTCATTTTAGAACGCACTCAAAGCATTCTGAAGCTTTTCAAATGTTTCAAGAAATAACTCCTCTTGCTAGTTGGAAATAGTAGGAACATATATGTTTGGTTAGTTTGCTTTAAGAAGATTAATGCAATATTATGTATTAGTGCAAAAATTATATAAATAATATGATTCTAATTTTAAGCCTCTTTCATTAATTGGTTTTTAAGTACTTTTAACATTAGGAATAAGAAGTAAATAAAAAATAAATTCTGGTGAATTCTTTGGAAAAACATCAATTTCAAGGGATTCTCTCATAATTGTCTCGCATGTTCTTAGAGCTTTTACTTTAAGGCCATTGATGTTTAATGTTGTTATTTTGTTTTCTACAGTAGAAAGTAAGTCATACAGGTTTGGACCTACATAGGAGGAGTAAACGATTTCAAGGTTTGCATTTTTGGATGATCTGTTCCATTAATATTACTTTTGAAAATGTCATAAAAGTAAACAATAGCAGGCGGCCCAAGCATCTGTGAAACAGAAGCTCTTCTCATGCACAGGTGGAGTGAGTGTGACTCAGAGCGAGTCCAGATCTCACACGCTCCGGCTCTGAACGATGGGAATTTGCCTTTGTTCGAAAGTAGCCTTTCACTCACATGTTAGACATGCTTTTCAGAATCAAGTCGCTAAGGGTGCTTCTGAAATGAGTGAGGTGCTCCAGCCTTAATGCACGCCTATGTTGAAGTATTTTCCCCTGCTATGGCTATCACTATCAGTGATGGGCAAACTACGTGGAAAATGTAGCGAGCTAAGCTAACCGTTACTCTTTATTAAATGAAGCTATTCTCCTGGGAAATGTAGCAACAACATCATGGCAAAAGTAGTTTGACACATCAAACATCAAACTCCATGCTCCTCAGTGATCAATAAAACTCTTAGTTAGATAGACAGGCATAATAGTTCAGGTTTTAATGTGACATAGGCAATTTGGTAAAAATTTGGTAACATGAAGTGAGAACGAACAATACTTCATTTATTAGTAAATCAAATGTTATTTGTTTTGTTGTTTGTATAATATAAAATATAAGAATTCAAATATATGCATGCAAACATATGTAATGTATTTACATTTTGCATGCAATTAATCACAATTAATGTGATTCTCTCGCTATGAATTATTATTTTGTTTCAGTTAATGTCTGTTTTATTTTAAGGTAAATGTTTTCTAATGCTTTTGATTTTAGATTTAGTTTAATAACCCTGTTCACGTCAGTCAAGCTGCGCTGGTGTTTTTTGTCTAGGATGAACTGCTGCGTGGACTAGACTTTACTAGACAGACTAAATCTCTGCGCTTGTATCCTGCAGGCCTTTGGACTCCGAAGGATCCAGCTGCGTTCAGATAAATGATGCTGGAACAACAGCAGTGTAATTGGAACAAGAGTGTTAACAGCACAGGGAAGGAGCTTCAAGAAGCAGCGATATTTTAGCAGCTCTTCTGTAATTTTCACGGCAGAATCCTCTGTGACTTAATTAATTGGAACAGGAGGCTTAAGTAATGAAACTCTCTGTCCCAAAATCAGACTTCAGAAGAGCAGCTCAGCAGTCGTGATCCGCCGAGACTCACCTTACAGACAGAAACTGGGGCTTTCTTCAGGAATACTGTACAGTAAATGCCTGTGACCTCGTTTGTCCAGTGCATTGTGGGATTATCGAGAAATATGTGGTGTTTGTTTCAGTTTCTGGTCGTTTTAATAAAATTGAGATGTATAGGTCATGTATATAAAGGTGATTTATGGTGTAGATGAAGTCAGAGATCCAACCATCACTCATGGTCTCCTTAAGAGACAGATATACAGTGTGTTTAACAGCGTTTGTAAATGATCTCCACCCCAGAGTTTACCTCAGCGCACATCCACTGCTGAAAAATCTATACGCTTGCGTATTAAATGTCATATGGACAATTTACAGTCATGCTTTTATTTCAATTGAAAATGAAAATACATCAAGAGTCAGCACGGACTGCAAGCCGTTTGAGTTTTTAATCAGGTGTACACCATTTGAAAATGGTTTACTGTGGTAAGTACTCATCTCACATTTCGCCGTATATGACACAAAATCAATACTGTCTAAATAAACTTCAGCGGCGAGGGAACACACATATATCTTGCCTTGTTGTTCATGGCTCTACAAATAATTATTGGGATTCATAAAATTCCTGTGTGACAGGCAGTAAAGTCCAGGTGGCTCCAATCCCAACTTTTAATATCAAGTATTATCTTGAGTTTATAGTTTGTCGATTTGCTTGTAACTTCCTGAATGCTTCATTTCTTTCTTGCAAACAGAACATTTCACTTAAACTACATATTCATTTCTTAGGATACTGTGGGCTATTCTAGTCAATGCGTGTGTGTTGTTGGTGGTTGCTAGGCTAAGGTTATACAATAAGGTATGATATGGTTGTTTACAATAAGCTAGGTTGTTTTGAGTGTTGCTATGCAGTTTCTAAGTTATTCTGAGTGTTGTGAAGTGTTGCTATGTAGTTGCTAGGTTGTGTTGAGTCTTGCTATGCAGTTTCTAAGCTATTCTGAGTGTTGTGGAGTGTTGCTATGTGGTTGTTAGGTTGTTTTGAGTGTTGTTATGCAGTTTCTAAGTTGTTCTGAGTGTTGTGGAGTGTTGCTATGTGGATTATAGGTTGTTTTGAGTGTAGCTATGCAGTTTCTAAGTTGTTCTGAGTGTTGTGGAGTGTTGCTATGTGGTTGCTAGGTTGTTTTGAGTCTTGCTATGCAGTTTCTAAGTTATTCTGAGTGTTGTGGAGTGTTGCTGTGTGGATTATAGGTTGTTATGAGTGTTGCTATGCAGTTTCTAAGTTATTGTTAGTCTTGTGGAGTGTTGCTATGTGGATTCTAGGTTGTT